>NW_020769867.1:0-43633 GCF_900518735.1 Pseudonaja textilis
GGGGGCATTGTTCATCTCCGTTACAAAGCCAGCGCTGTCTGAAGCTGTGTCCATGGTCATGTGGCTGGTATGACTAAATGCTGAAGGTGCATGGAATGCTGTTACCTTTCCACCAAATAGTTCCTATTATTCTACTTGCATTTTTACATGCTTTCGAATTGCTAGGTTGGCAGAAGCTGGGAGAAGTAACTGGAGCTCACTCGGTTATGAGATGCTAGGGATTTGAGCTGCCAAACTACCTACCTTTCTGATCGACAAGCTCAGCATCTTACCCACTGAGCCATCGCGTCCCTATATACTTGGTAGCATCCCTTCTTAAAATTCTGGAGGAGTAGGAAGATACAGATTCCACCACCACCATCACCACCACCAAGCATTGGACTAGAAATGGGGGTTGTGAGCTGTGAGCATATGTAGTCTTTTGCCTGGGGGTAAGGATATGATTTTAATTACATTTTATGGATTGTTGTGAATTGATATGAGTGATATTCTAGCTTTGCAAATAGGTAAGTCATTAAACCAAATGCTTTGGTTTTGCAAAAGTTTATTCTAAGCAGATTGAACAGTTACAATAGTAAGAAACCTTCATTCTTTTAGAGTAAAAAGTTACTATTACTATTGTTACTGTTTTCCTTACCTGGCAACTGAGCTATAAGAATAATTTTCCCCATTTTTCCTTTCCAAGTCATAATTTGGAGAAATTTATAGGCAGAATCAGTTCTGGGGATTTTGATAGGATTCCTTTAATCCTGACATGATAAGCTTGCTATCTCTCTCTTCCTTTTTCTCTTGTTCTTTTGGCAAGAAGCTCCTAGTGGTGTCAATGGGACTGTTCTTCTGATAGAAATTTCAAAAATGATTCATCACCTGCAAAGTCCAAATAATGAGTATCTGATTTTCTTTTTGGCATTGCACTATATAGATATAAAGCTACACTAAATATAACATGCTTTCTTGAAAGTCCAAACTGAAGATTTGTTTAATTATTTATTTATTGGAATTTGTCAGACAAAATAGAGAACAAGAATAAGAGAATAAAAAATACAATGACAGGGACATTTGGTGCACTGATGCATGCCCCCCTCTACTGACCACTTAAGTATGACATAAGGTCCACAGAAGTCAATTTGTGACCAAAAATGTGAAAATTTGTAGCTGAGACAACCGAATCAGGTAGGGCATTCCAGACTTTGACAACCCTATTACAGGAACCATACATTTTTACAGTCAAGTTTAGAAATATTTACATTGAGTTTAAAGTGGTTGTTCGTGCGCCTATTATTGCGATTAAGAAAAACACGTCATTTACAGGTAAAACATTACTATGTATCATTTTTGGATGCAGACTTAGGTCCCACTGCAAACGATGCAATTCTAAGTTATCCAAACTGAGAATTTCGAGCCTAAGGAATTCTATTGTGTACAGAAGAGTGCAAGGCTTTTCTCATGGAGTCTTTCTAAACCTGCTCAATTGTACTGATGTCAGATATATGGTGGTGGTTGCAAACAGTTGAACAATACCCTAAAATTGGTCTAGCGTAAGTTTTATAAACTCTAATTTGCAATGCAATGTTTCCAGAAAGAAAAGCTGTGCAAAATTAAGTTTACAACCCTTAATGCTTTTTTAGCAATGCTGTTAAAGTGACCACTGGAGCATAAATTGTCAGAGATAAGTACACCTAGGTCCTTGACAAAGTGAGGGTCATTTGCTAGATCAATGCCACCTAGCTTATACTTGACATTCGGATTATGTTTTCCAATATGTAAGACATAGCATTTATTAATAGAAATTTGAAGTTGCCAAATAGATGACCATTCAGACACATAGTTGTGCCTATCACTTTGCAAAACAGCAGAATTATCTGTAGAATTGAATAATTTTACATCATTGGCAAAAAAAAACACAACACAATTGCTTTTAAGTTGATCGCTTATATCGTTGATATAAAGCAAAACAAGGTGATGTTTTGCAGTGCAAACACCTTCTACTACATTCTGCCCTTCTTGTCTGTTCATGAAGTCAACTGGAATTCATGGCTCTTACCTGACATCACTCTGGGATGCAACATCTGCCAGAACTTTTTCAGTGCAAGAATGACCTATGGGGCCATGCTGGATGTGCTGTCTACACATGTGGAAGACAAAAGAACCTGCTGGCAATTCTTGAAGAGATGGATTCTGAAATCTTTGATCATATTTCCAATGTCTTGAGCATCTATAAAATTCCACAGGTATAAAGCCAAATGAAATTAATTCCGTGTTGTAAATTGTTCAGATTTGCCTAGAAGGCAGCACTTGTATATATTTATCCAAATAAATTGAAAGTCAGAGAGTAAATATTAGAAGACCTGAAAGAATTTTTAATTTACAAAGTGTGTGTGTGTGAGTGTGTATACATACATATGTGTTGTGACTCGGAGGTCTGAGCCTGCCTTGTTAGAAGATACAGACTTAAGCAACGAGGAAGAGAGGGATTTGGCCTCGAGGTTTGAGCCTGCTTTGCTGGAGGATTCGGAATCATCTTCCTCCCCAGGATCTTCCTCCCTGGTTGTGCCTCAGGTGTCGGCAGATAATCAGGAGAGCATAGCGGAGCCTCTGGCTAAGGATCAAACTGAAGAATGTTGGTTTGATGGAAGGCAAAAATGTAGACATAGACCTGAAATGCAATGTAAAAGGAAATGTCAAATCGGGGACTGAGATGAGAGACTGACACACCCCTCAGGAAATAAAAGGGGGCATTTTAGCTGTGTATCTTCGTTTCGGGACAACTTGTTTATTTGGGATAGAAGCTTTGACAAATTTTCTGTGCGGCGTTTGCCTTTGATTTATGGTCTTGTCTTGTTATCGGACTTGGCAGGCAGCTTTTGGAAGACTGTCAAGGACTTCTCCAGTCAAAGGAATTTAACTCTGTCATTCCTGGTCCTGTCTGTTTATTTATATTCCTTTGTGTTAAGTTCGGGTAATGAGAGGCTGAACCAGGGCATGGATGCAACAAATACTTTATTAGAAATAATAAAGGACTGAACGTGCTAGCCAAGCCTGGAACTGGCTCGCAGCGATCAGCGACTGGTTGGACCCCGCAGCCTGCTTTTATAGCTGGCTGCTGGGGAGAACCAACCAATGAGAGGGAGGGCAACCGCCCCCGCAGCGCGAACGGACCTGAGTGGGAACTTCTTCAAGTTCCAGGGACATAACACCCCTTTCCCCCAGATGCGAACATGCATAGTCTTTAAGGTACGCAGGAGGCTTATGCTGGCGCCCAGAACGGCGCAACTCTGGTGAGTTGTCTGTCAGTTCAGAGTCTGCAACGGAAGGTCGGATCGGTGGGGAGTCACGAACGCGTTCCTCGGTCAGGGCTGGCTCGGGACTCGTAGGGCTGGTCACTGGAGACGTGCTCCCATTGACTGGTTCGGACTGGTCAGCCATCTGGTGGTCGCGGTCCGTGTTCGGGTTCCCTGGCTCAGCTGCTGGTGTAAGCAGGTTACCGGAACTGGTGCTGATGTGGGGTTGATGCTGTGGCCTCGCTCCGGTCTGTAATCCAGAGTCACCGCTAACGAGGGTGTCGTGGCACCTCCGCAGCTGGTCCAAGTGCCTTCTCCAGACTCGGCCGTCCTCCAGTCTGACTCGATATGACCTGGGTCCGGTGATGGCCACGATCTTGCCCGGGATCCACAGAGGGTCTCCAGCGAAGTTCCTCGCAAACACGGTTTCCTGTAATACAAAATGCCTAACCTCCGATGTGGAAGCGAGGGGAGAGTCAGGGCAGTAATGTGGGTGAAGCCTGTCCAATACAGTCCGCAGGCGTCTACCCATCAGGAGTTCCGCCGGGGACTTATTAGTGACTGTGCATGGGGTTGCGTGCTGGCTCATCAAGAAACAGGAGAGTTTGTGGTGCCAGTCTTCCTTCCTGAACCTAGCTAGAGCTTCTTTAGTGGTCCTAACGGCTCTTTCTGCCAATCCGTTACTGGCAGGATGAAAGGGAGCCGTGAAGATGTGGCGGATGCCCAGGTTGGCAGCGAAAGGGCTGAACTCAACCGATGCGAACTGGGGGCCATTGTCGGAAACAATAGAGTCTGGTAGCCTGTGTGTTACAAACAGGCGAGTCAATACCTTGGTAATCGCTTGTGTGGTGGTTGTGGATAGTTGTGCCACGTCAATCCACTTAGAGTAAGAGTCCACGACCACCAGGAACATTTTGCCATGCAACGGGCCTGCTAGGTCGATGTGAATCCTGGACCACGGTGCGCTGGCGCTTTCCCACTTAGTGGGGGTGGCAATTGGAGGGGATGGACGGGATTCCTGGCAGGGATGGCAGGAGCTTACCCATCTGCTGATGTCTTCGTCGAGGCCTGGCCACCATACGTAGCTGCATGCTAATGCCTTCATTCTGACGATGCCAGGGTGTCCTTCGTGCAACGCCTCCAGAACTCGAGTACACAGTGAGGTCGGGATGACCACTCGGGTGCCCCACAGCAAACAGCCCTGCAAACTGGATAATTCCTGTAGGCGGGTCTTGAAGGGCGTAAATTTGGTATCAACATCACCGCCCGGCCACCCCCTCCTCACCCAGTCCAGTACCTGGGCGATGGTTTTGTCTGCCTTGGATCTGGCAGCAATGTCAAGGGCAGTGATGGGGAGGTCCAATTGGGTGACCTCAAAGATAGCATGGACCAGTGCAGGATCCTCAGCAGGAGCAGGCAGTGGGCAGCGGCTGAGGGCGTCTGCGTGGGACAATGTTTTACCTGGGCGGTGTGTGAGTCTATACAAGTATGCCGCTAGGAAAAGAGTCCACCTCGTCATTCTAGGAGACAGGACTTGAGGGGTCTGTTTGTCACCAGCTAGTAGACCGAGGAGAGGCTTATGATCCGTGACCAGCTCGAAAAAGTGGCCAAAAAGAAATTCGTGAAATTTCTTCACTGCTGTGACAGCTGCTAAAGCTTCCTTATCGATTTGGCTATAATTGCGCTCTGTTGCAGAGAGCGTCCTGGAAAAAAAAGCGATGGGAGCCTCGGAGCCATTGGGAAGCCTGTGGCTTAACACTGCCCCAATTCCAAAAGGGGATGCATCTGCTGCTAGCACTAATGGAAGGTTGGGGTCGAACTGAATAAGGACCGCCTCCGATGTGAGTAGTGATTTGACTGCGCGAAAAGCGGAGTCTTCTTTGTGTCCCCAGTGCCAAGACGATTTTTTATCCAAAAGTCTGTGCAGGGGTTCCGCCACTGATGCTTTATGGGGCAGGAAAGATGCGTAAAAATTCAATAGCCCCAAGAAGGCCTGCAGTTCCGCTTTGGAGGTTGGAGTGGGTGCCTCGTGAATTGCCTTAACCTTGGACTCCAGGGGGTGAATGCCTGAGGCATCAATTTTATAACCCAGAAAGTCCACCTGTCTAGTGGCAATGGCACATTTTTCTTTTTTTAACTTGAGGCCATGCTGTCTGAACTTCTCTAACACTGCTCGAACTCTCTGGAAGAGTTGGGGTCTGTCCCTGGCCGAGACTAAGATGTCGTCGAAGTAGGGTACTACACCAGGGAGGCCCTGCAAAATCCGCTCCATAAGGGATTGAAAAATGCCTGGGGCAACACTTACGCCAAATTGGAGACGCTTGCATCGGAAGGCACCCCTGTGTGTGACAATGGTCTGGAGTTCCGCTGTTTGGTTGTCAACAGGGAACTGTTGATACGCTTGAGACATGTCCAATTTGGCAAAAATGCTGCCAGGTTCAAAAGTGTGTAATAAATGCTGAATGACGGGCACTGGGTAAGCGCTAACTTGTAAAAACTTATTAATTGTGGTTTTGTAGTCCGAGCAAATTCTCAGGCTACCGTCTTTTTTGAGGGGTGTGACAATGGGCGTCTCCCATTTGGCGAAATCTGTTGGCTCAATGACCCCTTGTTTTAATAATTTATCCAGTTCCGCATCTAATTTAGGCCGAATAGCGAATGGAACTCTACGAGGTTTTAGCCTGATTGGGACTGCTTGGGGGTCGACTGAGAATGAGATAGGGGTACCGTTATAACACTCCAGTTCATTGCTGAATACGTCTGAGTAGTCAGCGAATAAGGAGTCAGTGTCTGAGGTTGAGACAGCATGGACTCCTGTTAACCCAAGGCCGAGATGGGGGAACCAATCAAGCCCCAAGAGTGTGGGGAGGTTGCCGTTAACTACCACTAGAGGTAGGTGGCCTTTGAAAGTTTTAAAATTGACAAGAAACTTGCCTCTGCCGATTACAGGAATGTCCTTCCCCTGGTAGTCCTTCAGGCTAAACTGGCACTTCTGGAGCCGGTTTCTGGATAGATTGGGCTGTAGTCTCTTGATGGTGCTCCAAGAGATAATTGAGAGCGCTGACCCCGTGTCAACCTCCATGCAACAAGGTCTACCTTCTAACAAAACGGAGAGAGAAATTTTACTAATGGCATGGCAAGTGTGCTTGGTATGGTGGTGAGTGCGACAGTTCAATACTTGCCTTTGGGGTCCCGAATGTGAAAAGGAGGGGTGCCTTTGTGCCGAGTTGTGAGCGGCCTGGCAGACTCTAGCGATGTGCCCCTTTTTGTGGCAAATGTTGCAAGTGGCTCCCTTGAATTTGCAGGTGGTCCTCAGGTGAGATCCACCACAGGATAGGCACAGGGTGATGTGCTTGGGTGGACTGACGCTTTCTTGCTTGGCTCCTACCTGCGGGTGTCTGGCGTGGGCAAGGCGGTGGATGTCGGCCGCATCGCTGGGGTCCTCTTCGATGACCACCTCTTCAGAGTGGACTGAAACTGCACTTTGCTTGGAAGCAGGACCTTGGATTTCGGTGGCTGAGTGTGCTGCCAGCTCTGTTGCCAGGGCTTCCTCGACGGCTTGCGCGAGGTTGAGGTCCTTCTTAGCGAGTAGGCGCCTTTGGAGGTGAAGGTCCTTGACTCCGCAGACTAGCTGGTCGAGGAGCATGTCCTCCAGGTAGGTCCCAAACCCACAATGGAGAGCTGCAGTTCTGAGGGCAGCCATGTACTGGTTGATGGTCTCTTTGTCTGTTTGCTTCCTCATTCGGAAAGTGAACCGCCTGGCAATCTGTGAGGGTCTAGGAGAATAGTGGTTAGTAAGGATTTCTAACAGTTCTGTCCAGGGAACGTTTTTTAACTCACGTGGAGCCACGAGTGCTGTAGCAGTATCAAAGACGATGGTTCCACAGTAGATCAGGAAATATGATTTTTTCCGGTGCTCCCCTGCATCAGCCAACCCAATTGCGTCGATGTAATGGTTAAAACGATTCTTGTATGACTCCCATTTCTCCTCATCCGGCTTGAACGCTGGGAAAACCGGGTTGGAGTTCATGATGAAAAGAAATCAGGTTGGAATAATCTGTTGAGAAAATCTCTCTGGGGCAGCAGCAAGGAAGGTTTTTGTGCCTGTGGCAGGCAAGTGACTTCAGCTCTGGAGAGGTTTTTTCACAAACTCTCTCTCTCTCTCTGGGTAACACGAGGTTAGGCTGCAACGGTCGTTGGCAGCGTTTTGAAATTCGCGCCTGCGTGGGCGTCAGTGACTTTGTAATACAGCCCCGCGCTGTACTTCTAGGGCGGAATTCAAATGACAGCCGTTTGAATTTCGCGCCTAAAGAAACGAGTGGCTGCGGCTTGCAGCGCTTCACTTTCCCTGTAGCTTGGCTAACTAGCGGCTACAGACGCTTCTCACTCTCGCTGCTTGCTGACCGCTTTCTCTGGCTGCGGATCAGCGTTCACTCTTGTTGCCTGCTGACCGCTCTCTCTGGCTGCGGATCAGCGTTTGCTCTTATCGCCTGCTGATCGTTCTCTCTGGCTACGGATCAGCGGCTAGTGATTCAGCGGTTGCATTGTGCCTCTGGTAGTCATCCCACCTTCGTCGCCAGTGATAAGTTCAGGTAATGAGAGGCTGAACCAGGGCATGGATGCAACAAATACTTTATTAGAAATAATAAAGGACTGAAGGTGCTAGCCAAGCCTGGAACTGGCTCGCAGCGATCAGTGACTGGTTGGACCCCGCAGCCTGCTTTTATAGCTGGCTGCTGGAGAGAACCAACCAATGAGAGGGAGGGCAACCGCCCCCGCAGCGCGAACGGACCTGAGTGGGAACTTCTTCAAGTTCCAGGGACATAACACTTTGGAAACTTGGACTCTCACCTTGTGGTCACAGGTGAGACAGAACACATATGTATATAAGGTAAAGGTAAAGTTAAAGGTTCCTCTCGCACATACGTGCTAGTCATTTATGGCTCTAGGGAGTGGTGCTCATCTCCATTTGAAAGCTGAACAGCCAGCTCTGTCCGAAGATGTCTCCATGATCATGTGGCCAGCATGACTAAACTCCAAAGGCACACGGAACACTTCCCACTAAAGAGGTCCCTATTTTTCTGCTTGCATTTTTACATGCTTTCAAACTGCTAGGTTGGCAGAAACTGGGACAAGTAACAGGAGCTCACTCCGTTATGCAGTGCTAGGGATTCAAACGCTGAGCTTTCTGATAGACAAGCTCAGTGTCTTAGCCACTGAGCCACCGCGACCTCACATATGTGTGTGTGTGTATGTGTATGTGTGTCTGTCTGTATATATACATATGCATTGTATATATGTGTGTGTGTATATATTTGTAACTCGAGGATCCAGTTGATTGAATCACATTAAATAAATGTGATCCCTCCCTGATTTGCCCAATCCATTTGCTAATCGAATGCACAGGTCGTTAAAAGCACATGAGGGATTTCAGGGATCTCAGGGTGAGGAAGGCCATGCAGAGCCTACTGTTGGAAGAGGCCACCCAAAGTCTCCCCTGATACCTCAAACTCACTTATAATCCCTTGGAATCCCCATAGTTCTTCCCCCCCCCACATCCTGCCCTGGGTCTCCACAGGCACTGGGTCTGCTTTGTTAGCCTCCTGGATCCACTTCCTTCCTACATCCCATTTCCCATGGATTGCTTATTTTTTTGAAGATCTCCAGAGCTCCAGAAGAGCCTGGTCCACTGGCAGAGAAGCTGAAGTGTTTTATTCAAATGTTTGGGAAATTATAAAAATGTGAAATCTAAGGAAAACATTTTTGACAGCTTCTGGGTAAAAGAGTTTGGCTTCAGGCCATGTGGCCAGCAGGCCTCTGGTAATAGAAAAGGCCTGGGTGCGACCATTGGGAATTTTGAAAATGATGACTTTTGAAAAGCAAGACTTTGTCATAGGACATACCAGAGTTAGAACAGTGACTTTTAAACATTTTGAAAATGTAGTGACCAATACAAAAAAGATTTTTTTCCACAGAATCATAGAATAAAATGTTCAACTCCTTACATAAAGGAGGAATGGTCAGACCAATTTTTCCTTGGAAATATCCAGCAATGGAGATCCAGGAGACAGACTGTCCCAACTCTTAATAACTGTCACAGTGAGGAATTCCTCATTTTTGTAATCTTGAGATCGAAGTAAAAAATTCAAAAGAAAGAAATGAAGAAAAAAACAAAAAGCTCAAGATAGCTAGAGGGTACCTCAATAAAGCAGCTTTTACATACTTTCTCTAGAGTACAAGACAGAAGAAATATGTCATAATATTATTTCCTATTTTGAACTGGGGCTTGGCACAATGCCAGTTGTCTGGGGGTTTGTTTTTAAAGTGAGGTTATTAAACTGACTTCTGCATTTCAAATGTCTGAAATTAATTCAGCCAATTAAAGAGTTTATATAGAAATATTTGAAATCAGTTATATGTAGACAATGAAATAATATACCAATATTAAACAATTGTTAGGGGGGAGATATAACAAGCAATATTTCAAGCCCAATATATGAAGCAATCAAATAAGCAGTAATAATCTATGAGAAATTAATATGTTTGTCATTTTAAAAAGATATTCCACTAGTGTATAGCAGTATTCCAGCAGTATTCCAGTATTTGAGAGGCTGCCACAAAGAGGAGGAGGAGGTCAATCTATTTTCCAAAGCACCAGAAGGCAGGACAAGAAACAATGGATGGAAACTAATCAAGGAGGGAAACAACATGGAATTAAGGAGAAGCTTCCTGACAATGAGGACAATTAACCACTGGAACAGCTTTGCCTTCAGACACTTTGGGTGCTTCGTCACTGGGGTTTTTAAAGAAGAGACTGAACAGTCACTTGTCTGAAATGGTATTCGGTCTCCTGTTTGAGCAGGGATGTTACTCGATTTCATTGAGGCCCACATCAGGTTTGTGTTTGACCTCAGGGGAAGGCATGGCCAAGGTGGGCATGGCCAGCATGATGTCACTTGTGTCAGGGGGCACCTGTGGTGGCCCAAATGCTCTGCCAACAAAAACAGAGCTTGAGGGGGCACGTAAGGCCCTCGCAAACTCTATTTCTGTCTGGAATGGCATACTGCAACCCTCTGCCAGACAAAAGGAAGCTTGGGAGAGCTATGTGCAGCCCTCTCTAGCTCCATTTTCGCTGTCAGAGGCACCGCAGGCTGGTCCTTTGCTATTTTCAGGGCAGCCCTGCAGGTCAAATCTAAGGATCCCACAGGCTGGATCCAGCTCCTGGGCCTTGAGTTTAACACACCTGGATTCGGGTCTCCTGCTTGAGCAGGTGGTTGGACTTGAGGACTTTCCAGCACTATTGTTAGTGACTAATTGACTGAGTGGATGGGTGACCCACAGAGTTATAACGTGACCAGAAGGGTGTGCTCTATGAGGACCACCAATGAATATTACCCACAGAGCTCCCTGGTGTCAGGGTTTTGACAAATGCTCTAATTAATTCATGAGCCTCAAGCCGAGTTTCAAAAGAAATCCAATTATTTATTAGGGGATACATGTTGGCACTTTTCTCAAGCTCAGTCGGCTCTGCCCTATATAATTTACTGTCCACTATGACCCTGTTTCCCTCCTCCTCCCAGGGTGTGTCATAAATCACATTCTCCAATGAAGCACTTTCGCCGGGCTGTGGAAAACACGCCTCTCTGGGCTTGGTAACTTGAGACACAATCTGGAGAAAGGTATACATGGAATGTTCTTCTGATCATAGCAACGAACTGCTCCATCAAATCTCCCCCCACTCCTTCTTATGGTAACTTGAGAGCAAGCCAGGAATGCTTTATGAGTTGACATCTGGTTTCAAAGTGAGCATACAAGACAACAGGGCAGAACATCAAGGGAATTTGCAAAATTCATGTAGTTATCATTTGAAACATCTCTCAGAAGTGGGGGAAGGCCCTTAGATTTACCACCTGACTTTCATTGTTAAAACTGGCACAAACTACCAATACCTTCTCTTTTGTCTTAGATCAACTACAGTGTCATCAACCAGATGGCTGGGCAAAATCATCACTTCACTTTTTCATATCAGATGACCCCCAGACCAAGAACTCCTTATTCAGTGATTGCCCAGATGCTTCTGCAGTTCCAATGGACATGGATCGGCCTCCTTTCTGAGGACAATGAAAGAGGAGAAAAATTCAAAAGACGCTTGGAAGTTCTTGCCTTAAAAAATGGGATTTGCATTGTCCTCTCAGGAACTGTCCCAGAAGCAAATATGCAGACAAGTGCGGGAGAAACTCTCATGCAAGAAAAAAGGAAAATACTTTATTCTCTTATCAAGAGTCAAATAAAAATTATAGTATGCCAACTGGATTTTCAGGCCTCAGCAATGTTAGCAGCAATAATACAAATAATTGATAGGACTAATACATCCATTATGGGAAGGGTGTGGATTGCAACAACTTTGAAAGTTTTAAGTGTAAGTGTTTTTGACCTCTGTGTTGATCTCCAAAATAGACATGCTTTGTTTTCCTTCCTCATCCAGACAAAGAGAAGGACTCAGTATTACGACTTTAAATCTTATGCATCTATGGTCACATTGTATGGAGAGGAAGCATTCCAATGTTCCTATTCAAATCCTCTGTTATCAAAGAAAGTTTGGAAAAAATGCAGAGAAAAAGAGAATTGGGAATTCCCATCCCATGATGTGATTGCAAGAATCCTGTCTCAGGATTCCTCCAGTATTTCCCAAATAATTCAAATGGTGGGCCGGGTCCTCAGTGCTGCCTCTTCCTCCCAGTGAAGTAAGAGGAGAATGTAAGTTGGATACTACCAACCACCCCAGATTGTACAGCCATGGCAGGTGAGTATTCTCCTTTGAGGCTCCATTGATTTTCCCCTTCTGATTAATCAATATTAAATTAGATGTCAAAAGGGTTGAGATATTCCAAAGAGTAGTTGCCCAGTTAGTGGTATTTGAGAGTGAGTGTCAGCCCTGAAACTGACCTGACTGAGGCCATTTTGATGCTTCAGGGTTGCCACACTGGAGCTGAGGGATAGGGAGGGGGGATAGAGATAACTGGGGTTTTGTAGCCAAAACAAAATATTTTCTTTTGGGAACCAAGGACATTCCCACTGATGGCTAAAGGGAGGATGAGTGAAGTCACCAGGAAACCAGGAAACACCTTGATTCAACTATATGTCTGGTTGTTTGGAAAGAAGAGGAAAACTTTAATTAAGTGAAAACCATGGGAACATTTAGAGTCAGATTTCACAGCCTATGTCTATATGATATGTCCAATAAAAATGATATATATTTTTTAAATACACTTAATTTATTTTACTATTAAAATAGACCAACAACACATACATAAATGCAAGAGAGAAAAAGAAAACAAGAAAAAAAAAGAATAGAAAGAAAAAGATAGAAAACAATTAAAACATTTTCATCTTCAACAGTTTGTGAGACCTCCTTTTTATCCTTATTTTATGCCATATACACAATTAATCCTTACATATATCTGTATATCGCTACTATGATTCTATCATATCTTCTTTTGCCTTTTAGTGTGAAATCTATCTTTGGTCTATCCATTTTTACCAGCAGTTCCAGCTATCGTAATATATAGAAGTGTCTTTATCTTTTTTTTAAAAAAAGTTTTTTATTTTAACAACAAAACAACATAGACATACAACATAAAACATAAAAACATCATCCTTCTACATAAATTTACAAACAGTGCATCACTTTTTTTTTGTGCATCCATTTCCTAAACGCTAATATAATTATATTACATAATAGCTCATATTATCAATCAATAATTGTATAACCTAATATCATCACTAAGAAATCATTTATCTATAATTTTATTAATTAATACTTTAACGAGATAACTATAATTTACTTAATTTATTTTGCAATGAATCGTAAGATCATACCAAATCTATCTTAATAAAGTTTTATAAAAATAATATAAAAAAAAATTATATCCTAAGTCTAAATGTTCTATTATTATGTTTTACTATCTAACCATTGATAAAAAAAGATCCCAAACTTCATAAAATTGTTTATCTTCTTGTTCTCTGATTTCAAATGTCAATTTACTCATTTCAGCACAATCCAATATTTTCTTAATAGTTTCTTCTTCTGATGGAGTTTTCTCACTCTTCCAGTTCTTAGCAAATACAATCCTAGCCGCTGTTAATATATTTACGATCAAATACTTCAAATTTTTATTATATGTATCAGGTAAGATTCCCAATAAAAAAATCTCTGGTTTCAAGTCTATATGTGTCTTTATCATTTTTTCCAACCATATGCGAATTTTAGTCCAATATTTTCTAGCATCCTCACAAGTCCACCACATATGGTAGTATGAGCCAGGTATCTGATGACATTTCCAGAACTTTTCAGATTTGTTCTTGAACATTCTTGCAATTCTTGTCAGGGGAAAATGCCACCTGTAAAACATCTTATACAAATTTTCTTTATAAGCTGTTGACATTGTCATTTTATAATTTTGAGACCACAATTTTTCCCATTTCTCCAAATCAATCCCATATCCAAAATTCTTCCCCCAAACAATCATCGTTTCTTTAACTTGTCCCTCCTCTAATATAATTTCCAACAAATAACTGTATAATTTTTAAATCACTTTTTCATCAGTACCTGTCAAGATCCTGTCTAAATCAGTCAATTTATCATAAAATCCCTCTGTTTTAGAATCTATAAGATACCTTGAATGTATTTGCGCATATGAAAACCAATTCATCTTTATGCCTTGTTCTTCTAGTTTTGGCATTGTTTTAAGTTCACTCTTTTCATCCAATATTTCCCCATATCTCTTTGTTTCTTCTCATATATTATAGGATAAGAAAAGGCTTCAATAGTTGATAACGAGACTGGGATTTTCAAATAACATTTTCTCTTAATTTTCTCCCAATTCAACCATAAAGACTCCCTTATGTAATGCCTTCTAAAATAGCCCTGCGATTTAGTTCCCTTATACCACAAAAAAGCATGCCATCCCAGTAATAAATCATGCCCCTCTAGTGTCAACAATCTAGTCTTTTTTAATGTTATCCAATCCTTAACCCACATTAAATTTGCCGCTTGGTAATACAACTCCCAATTCGGAAGGCTAAATCCTCCTCTAATTCTAGCATCTTGTAGAAGTTTTAATTTTATTCTGGCTTTCTTACCTTGCCATATAAACTTCAACACAATTTTATTTAATTCTTCAAAGTAATCTTTACCAAGCCTAATTGGTATGGTTTGAAACAAATATAAAATTTTGGGTATAATATTCATCTTGATTGTTGAAATTCTGCCTATCAATGACAATTGTAAGTTTTCCCATTTCTTCAAATCAGATGCTATCTGTTGTTTAAGTGTAATATAGTTATTCTCTTTCAATGTAGTACATCTTGATGTCAAATGTATCCCCAAATATTTAACCTTATTCATAACTTGAATTTTCAGTAAGTCTGCCAGTTCATCTCTTTGTTTTAGTAACATATTCTTTGTCAAGATCTTTGTTTTATCTTTGTTTATTTTCAGACCCGCCATTTCACCATACATCTCTATCTTTTCCAATAGTTTTAAAGCTATTTCTAGAGGATCTTCCAGAATAAAAACCAAATCATCCGCAAAGGCTTGCAATTTAAATTCCTCCTTCTTAATTTTCATTCCTTTTATATTTGGATCCTCTGTAATATTTCTATTCAACACTTCCAAAGTCAATACAAATAACAAAGGTGATAATGGGCATCCTTGTCTTGTGCCTTTTCTTATATTAATAGAGTCTGTAAAATCTCCCTCTATCATTACTTTTGCCGTTTGTTTATCATATATGGCTTCTATTGCTTGAATAAATTTTCTAGCAAAGCCCATCTGTTCCAATAACAAAAACATGAATCTCCAGTTCACATTATCAAATGCCTTTTGGGCATCTAAAAATATCAAAGCCATTTGTTTTTCAGGATGCACCTCATAATATTCCAAAGTGTCCAGAATTATCCTCATATTATCCCTAATTTGTCTCTTTGGCAGGAATCCATTCTGATCAGGATGAATAAAGTTATTTAGGTATCTTTTGAGCCTTTCTGCCAAGATGGAAGCAAAAATTTTATAGTCTGCATTCAGTAAAGAAATAGGTCTATAGTTCTTAATTTGTAATGGATCGGCCCCTCCTTTTGGAATAAGTGTAATATAAGCTTCTGACCATGTTTTAGGTATTTTCTTATTTAACATGACTTCATTCATAACTTCTAACAGTGGAGTGCTCAACGATTCTTGTAATGTTTTATAAAATTCTGCCGGGAGCCAATCTGGGCCTGGTGCTTTTCCGTTATTCTGCCTATTGAATGCTTCAGTTAGTTCCATCATTGTTATAGTACTTTCTAACATTTTTTCAGTCTCTTCAGATATCTTAGGTAGGTTAGCATTTTGTAGATAAAGTTTAATTCTTTCCTCATCAAAATTCTCCTGTTTATATGATTGTCCATAAAAGTCTCGGATAATTATCTTTTTCTCCTTATTACCATAACACATTTGGCCTTGATCATCTATTAGCTGTAATATTTTCCTAGATTCTTTCTCCTTTCTCAATTTGTATGCTAGCCATCTACCTGGTTTGTTTGCATCTTCAAAATAGTTCTGTTTAGCACTTCTAATTTTTTGTGCCAGTTCTTCTTTCTCTGCCTGACCCATCTTATGTTTAATTATATCCATTTTGAATTTAATATCTTTTTTCTGTGGCCTATTCTGCAGTTCTTTTTCCAGTTTTTTATAATCATCTTCTAAAGCTTTAATATTTGCCTCTTCCTAATATTCTTTTTCTTTGTATAATCCATTATTAATCCTCTCACATATGCCTTCATTGTATCCCAAACATTCTGCATTGAAGTATCTTCTTTTTTATTTTCACTGAAAAAGAAAGCCAATTCTTTGCCCATCCATTGTGTGAAATCTTTTCCCTTTAAAATAGTATTGTTTAATGTCCATCTAGATCTTCTTCTTTGTCCTTTCCATTTAATTGTCATTGGGTTATGGTCTGCCCATATACCCGTTTCAATATTTATTTCTTGAATATTAGATATTAATTCTGATGAAGTCCAAATCATATCTATTCTGGACCATGATAAATGTCTATTTGAATAAGAAGTATATTGTTGGGTTTTACCATTTCTTTCTCTCCATATATCTTTTAAATTTAATTCATCTATCATTTTAAAAAAGGATTTAGGGAGAGTCTTTCTATTTTGTTTTGATGCTGTCACTGTATAGTCCAGTTTATTATCTACAATTCCATTGAAATCTCCCATCATGACTATATTGATATAGTCCAGTCCAATTGTTTTCATATGTAAAGTGTCTTTATCTTTCAATGCCAAAGTTAATTTGTCCATTTCTGCACAACTTGAAATCTCCTCTGATGGAACATGAGGCTGTTTCCAACATTGTGCAAAAGCCAGTCTGGCCACTGTCAAAATATGTATTATTATATATTTCACTTTTTTTGGTAGTTCTTTATCAAAGATCCCTAATAGAAAGGGCTGGTTTAATGAGACCTGTTCTCTTGTCATTTCCTCCAGCCAATTTCTAATTTTCTGCCGATATTTTTGAGCTTCTGTAAAAGACATATGGAAGAAAGTTCCCTCTTTTTTTGGCATTTCCAGCAATTTGGACTCATATTGGGGTGCATCTTCGCTAATCTCGAAGGAGGAAGGTGCCACCTCTAAAACATTTTATAGGCATTTTCTTTGTATGCTACCAATTTTGTGATTTTGTTATTTCTACCCCAGACCTTTTCCCATTCTGTGATACTACGTGCTAGGTTCCTACTCCAGGCTATCATGTTCCCTTTAACAATTTTTTCCTCTAATTCTACCTCTAATAAATAATTATAATATTTTGTTATAATTTTTTTGCCTGATACAATTTTATCTAATTGCTGGAGTTTATTATTAATTCCAAATTCTTTCCTGTCCTGTTTGTATCTACTTTGAATTTGAAGATATGCCCACCGATCAATTTTTAATCCCTGATCTTGAAGGTCTTGCCACAATTTCAGATTTCCTTGAGTATCCAATAGGTCCTTAGTTTTAATTATTTTAGTAATATCCAGATTATTTGGGTGGGTCATTGCCTCCATTGTTGAAATTCAGATTGGTATCTTTAAGCAGTGTTTTTTCCGTATTTTCTTCCAATTAGTCAATAATGAATCTCTGATTAAGTGTCTGTGAAAATATTTCTGGCTAGTTTTCCCAATATCCCATAAAAAAGCATGCCACCCCCTCTGTAAGTCATGACCTTCTAAGAGTAATATTCTCTTATTGGTTAAATTCACCCATTCCTTCAACCATACTAAAGAGTCCGCACTATAATACAACTCCCAATTTGGGAGTGCCAGCCCTGCCCTGTTCTTCATATCCTGCATTGCCTTTAAGTTTATTCTAGGTTTGTTCCCTTGCCAGATGAATTTTGCAGTTATTTTGTTAAGTTATTCAAAAACTTTTTTGTGTACTTTAATTGGAACTGTCTGAAATATATAGAGGAAGAATATTCATTTTAATAGCAGCAATCCTGCCTAATAGTGAAAGTTGCAGTTTGCCCCGTGTTTCTAATTCCTTCTTTACCTGTTGCATTAATTTGTCATAATTGTTTTCCTTTAGTGTCTTACAATGTGCTGTCAACCATATTCCTAAATATTTAACTTTCTTTATCACTTGTAGTCCTATAACTTCTTCTAGTTCTAATTTCTGTTTTTCTGTTAAATTTTTAGTCATTAATTTCATTTTCTTCCTATTAATTTTTAGTCCGGCTACTGCTCCAAATTGTTCTAATAAATTCATCAGTTTTTGTCCTCTTTCTATTGGTTCTTCAATGAAAAAAAATCATATAATCCGCAAACGCTTGCAACTTATGTTCTTCTTTCTCAACCTTTAATCCTTTTATGTCTGGGTTCTGTCTAATTCACATTAATAATGCTTCTAGTGATAATATGAAGAGCAGGGGTGAGAATGGGCAGCCCTGTCTGACTCCTTTTTCTATTTTTATTGGGCGGGTATATTCCCTGTTTATTATAATATTCGCCTGCTGTGTATCATAAATGGTTGTTATAATATTTTCAAATTTGATGCCTAAATTCATATTATAAATTTTTTGGATTAAAAATTTCCAACTTAAGTTCTCGAAGGCCTTCTCTGCATCTAAAAACATAAGTGCTATTTGTTTTCCAGGGTGGGCTTCATAAAATTCTAAAACATCTAATACTATTCTTAAATTATTCCTGATTTTTCTGGTCGGGAGAAATCCATTTTGGTCTTCATGTATATGCTCATTTAAAATTCTTTTTAGTCTACTGGCTATAACAGAAGTAAATATTTTGTAGTCAGTATTTACCAAAGAAATCGGCCTATAATTTTATATATATCGGGGGTCCGAATCCTCCTTCCGGATCAGTGAAATCAATGCCCCCCTCCATGAGTCTGGCATCCTGGCTGCCAATAAGATGTCATTGAAAACTTCCACCATAAGAGGTCCTATTTGTTCTGCTATTGCCTTGTACAGCTCCCCTGGGATCCCATCTGGTCCTGGGGGTTTGTTGTTTTTCTGGTTCTCTATTGCTGATTTCAATTCGAACCAAGTAATGTCTTTGTTTAATAATTCTTCCATTTCTTCCCCAATTACTTTATCCTTCATTTCATCTAAATAGTTTCTTATCCTATCTTTGTTAACTTCTTCCTTTTTATATAACTCTTCAAAATATTTATGGGCAATTTCTTTTTTCTGTTCTATCCCTTGTTGTATATCCCCCTTTCCATCTATTAGCTGATAAATCAATCTTTTCTTTTTCCTTTTTTTAAATCTATATGTTAACCATCTCCCTGGCTTGTTGGCATGCTCAAAATGAGTTTGTCTAGTTATGTTCAGATTTATAATCATTCTTACTTGTTCAATTCAATTCAATTTATGTTTAATTATTGTTATCTGATTTTGCAATTTTAAATCCTTGGGGTACTCTGTAATTGAGTTTCTAATTCCTTAATTTTTGTTGTAATTTGTTTTGCTGGGTGTATTTTTCTTTGTTCCTCTTGGCATTATAAGAGATTGTTATACCTCTTATTACTGCCTTCATTGTATCCCAAATGTTTTGTTTCGTAGTTGCTCCATTATTATTTTCCTTTAAAAAATAGTTTAATTCATCCTTGAGTTTGTTAGTATATTCTTTTTCTCTTATTAACTGAGTATTTAACATCCATCTTTTCCTGGGTTTTTCCCTACCCTTCCATATTATCTGAATTAGATTGTGATCTGCCCATTCATTGGGTAGGATTTCAATCCCTTTTATCTCATTTGCTATTTCCCCATTCATCCATGCCATATCAACTTGTGTTCATATCTGATGACGATTTGAATAGAATGTAATTTTTTTCTTCTCAGGATTTAATCTTCTCCATATATCAATCAAATTTAACTCCTTCATCATTTCCACGCATATTTTGGGAAGCTTCCCAATAAAAATGATATTACTTGGAACCCTGACAGTGAGTTAGAGAGAGAGAGGTGATAGAGAAAAATATTTCAAAGTTAAACAACCTGTGCTAGTTTGGGATGCTTTTGTAACAGAAATAGCTCAATGCTGACAAAATGTAAATATTAAACAAGCATTAGAATAGTCCAGCAATCCTCAACCTTTTATTGTGATCACAAAGTAGTCTCCAAGCTAAGGAGTTCAGCTGGGTTGTTTGTTCTGGATTAAAATTAGATTTTGCTGGGTAAAAATTTGTAACATAGCAGCAAGGTATAAATGAAAGCATCTTCTGGGGGCAACCAAAGATTCATCCAGACATATCCTGAACTAAAAGAGGTAACATTGCTATGCAATTTTTGTTACTTTCCTAGCCCAAAGTTAAACTCCGCTAACTTCATCTTGATGAAGACTGATGGTAAAATTGTATTCTCCATCTTCTCCCATGACAAGTTTTCCCATATTTGCAAATGGTGATGCCTCAGATGGGCTGTGATGGTGAAGCAGCAAAACATAGAACATGAAACTTAGAATAATAGAGTTTGAAAGGACTTCACAGGTTCCCTAGTCCAACCCATAAATTGAGCAGTACACCCTATACTAGGGGACTTCAACTTCCAGAATTCCTCCACCAGTCATATTAGCTCAGGAATTCTGGGAGTTGAAATGCACAAGGCTTAACCTTTATTTATTTATTTATTTTATTTGATTGTTTACAAGATAATAAGTATAAGTGTATACATAGTTTTGAATACATGAAATGGGTACATATAAGAAAAATAAAAGAAAAATAAAAGAAACAATAGGACAGGGACGGTAGGCACATTGGTGCGCTTATGCACGCCCCCTAGAGACCTCTTAGGAAAGGGTGAGGTCATTAGTAGACAGTCTAAGGTTAAAGTTTTTGGGGTTTGGGGAAGAAACTACAGAGTCGGGTAGAGTATTCCAGACATTGACCACTCTGTTGCTGAAGTCGTATTTCCTGCAATCAAGCTTGGTGCGGTTAACCTTGAGTTTGTGTCTATTGTGTGCTCTTGTGTTGTTATGGTTGAAGCTGAAGTATTCATTGACAGGTAGGACATTGCAATGTATGATTTTATATACCATGCTTAAATCAGACCGAAGACGGCGTAATTCAAGGTTTTTTAGTTCTAGAATTTCAAGTCTGGTGGCATAAGGTATTCTACAATGAGTAGAGGAGTGGAGAACTCTTCTTGTGAAATATTTCTGGACTTTCTCAATTGTGCTAATATCAGATACGTGATGTGGGTTCCAGACTGATGAGCTGTATTCAAGTATTGGTCTAGCAAATGTTTTGTATGCTCTAGTTAGTAGTGAGATATTACCAGAAAAAAAGCTACGTAGGATTAGGTTAACAACTCTTAATGCCTTTTTGGCTATGTAGTTGCAGTGGGCTCTAGCACTTAAATCATTAGAGATGAATACTCCAAGATCCTTGACAGAGTTTAGATCATCAACAAGGTCTTGACTATTCAGCCTGTATTTTATTTTTTAATTTTTTTTGCCAATATGTAAGACAGAGTGTTTATTTCTTGAGATTTGAAGTTGCCATTTGTTTGACCATTCTGATACATAGTCAAGATCTTTTTGAAGGGTAGCAGTATTGTCTGTGGTATTGAACAGCTTTACATCATCAGTGAAGAGAACGCAGTTGCTCTTAATATGATCACAGAGGTCATTTATGTAGAGTATGAAGAGAGTTGGTCCTAGAACACTGCCTTCGGGGACACCACTTGACAGGTACAGAATTTGATAGGACGCTCCCAATTTTGACCATTTGTTGTCTGTTTGACAGGAATGCTTCTATCCAGTTATGAAGTTGTCCAGAGATACCATAGGATTTTATTTTTAGGAGTAGTTTGTCGTGTACCACTGAATCAAAGGCTTTACAGAAGTCTATGTAGATTACATCTATTGCTTTGCCCTGATTGAGTTGTGTCGTCCATATGTTTTTGCTGTGTAGGAGTTGCACATTACAGGATAGTTTTTTTCTGAAACCAAATTGTTTATTGGAGAGTAGGTTGTTTGTCTCTAATGGATTGGTTAATAATTGATTCCATGACTTTACAGGTGACGCAGCATAAGGAGATTGGTCTGTTATTTTCAACTAGGCAAGGGTCTCCCTTTTTGAAGATGGGGATGACCGTGGCTTGTGACCATAGGTTAGGCAAGAAACTGGTCCTGAAAGATTTTTCAAAGATTATGCTTAGAGGTTCAGCTATGGCAGTGGATAGCTTTTTTAAGAAGTAGGCACATATTCCATCCGGTCCAATAGATAGAGATGGTTTTAGATTGCGAAGTGCTTTTTCAACATTGTCTTCTGTAAAATCGATATGTATTAGATCATTGTAGTTATCTGTGGTTCGGCTAGGAAATACTGGGCATGATCCATTGCTGTTTACAAATACTGAGCCAAAAAATGTGTTAAAGATGTTGGCTTTAATGGTGTCGTCGTTGCAGTCTTTACCATTAGGTCCTATCAGGGGTGGGATGGACCTTGAATCTTTTAGTTTGTTGTTTACAAAATTGTAAAAAGCACGGGTGGAATTGGTGCTTAGAAGGTTTTCCTCTTGTTTAATGTGATAATTGGTGCATTCGGTCTTTATCTGGTGGCATAAATTTTTGTATCGGCTTTTGAAATTGGCAACCTGACCAGATTTGTTTTTCCACCAGAGTGATCTCTTTTTGGATTGAAGTTTCCTTATTGGTATGGGTAATCTGTTTTTTTGTTTTGTTTTGGGAGTTGTTGTTGGTACATATAGTTTGATGACTCTTTTGATTTCAAGTAAGAATATGTTGTAATGGTCTTCAACAGTATTGCATCCAGTGAATAGAGATTGCCAATCAAGGGATGAGAGATCGTTGTTTATAAGATCATAGTCGCCTTTTTTGAAATTATAATTGGGGATTATGTCATTGTTGTGGTTTTTGTGTGGACGTATGTTGAGAAAAAAGTCAATCATATTGTGGTCACTGCTGGAAAAGGGTTCTTTAGTTTGTATTCCGTAAGTTAAATTCAAACTATTGCAGAAGATGAGATCGAGGCAGTTGTTTAGTCTAGTGTTGTTGGTTACTAGTTGTTCCAGTCCCAGATTTGTAACAGCAGTGTAAAAGGTTGCATGTATGGTTTCAGTTGTACATTCATTTAGGGTCCAGTCAATATGAGGCAGATTGAAATCACCAAGAAAGATAAAAGGGTATGGGCAGGATGCTGCCCATGTTAGTAGTGTATTTAGCTTGTTTACATGTTCGATGTCATAATCAGGTGCTCTGTAACATAGTAAGAATTGAATTGTGATATTTAAGGATAGTTCACAGATAATGGTCTCAGGAAGAGCAAGCTCCTGGGTAACTTGGATATTTTTTAGATGTAAGGACTTTTTGTAGAAGATAGCAACACCAATCACCTCCTCTACGAATTTCACGATCTGATCAGTAAACATGATAGTCTCTTACTGTGGTAATGGAGTGAGGGAGAGATGCATTGAGCCATGTTTCACAGACAAATATAATGTCGAATTTAGCCATATTTAGTAGGAGGAAAAATTCAGGTATTTTATTTACAAGGCTTCTTGCATTGAGTAGCTTGCATTTAAGGCCAGCAGTAGTTGGAATTGAGGTAGTTAGGGGCGTGCATGCCTAGTCTTGGGTGATGGTGGATTGGTTGAGGTAGGGTTGTGGTTGAAGGTTAAAGCTGAGTTGTGGGATGTGTGACTTACTTTTGATACAGTCAGCATGGTAGTCAATGTACAAGTCCTTCTCTCCATTGTCTAGATGTTTTTTGAGTTCAGTGTGGAGTACACGGGAGCGGGCACATTGCTGTATGGTTAGGTCAGGGCGACAACGGAGGTTCTTATGGTTGGTGTTGGTTTTGGCGAGGGAAATTATAGTGTAAATGAATTTGCGTTTGCTTGATTCATTTTTGCAAATGACCCTGCAGAAGCGTGGGGTCACAGAGCCATCTCTGTTTTCACAGAGCCAATGCGGGAAATGTCAAGTATTTTATCAGGGGAGATGGTTGATGCTTGATAATCACTGATGATGTTTTGGACAGTTGTGATGTCATCATTATCATTGATGCCCTCTAGACCAAATAAGATGGCGTTTGGACGTTTCCTTTCACGCTCAACAGCTTCTCTGATGAGGATTGGGATATCAATATTTGTCTGGGTTATGTTTTTTTGTGGATTGGGTTGTGGATTGGGTTGTGGTTGTTGGGTAGAGATGTGGTTTGTAGCTATTGGATGTTCAGGTTTTTGCGTTGTGTCTTTTTTTTTTTGAGGTTGTTTAATCTTTTTTTAAGGCGTCCAGGGATGCTACTATGGTGTCAAGGGATCTTAATCGTGTTTCAATGGTATCAACTCTTTCCAACAGATCCAGTTTGGGTCTTCATGATTTGCAGAGATATGGAAACTCATTGCATGATTCTAGGTATTGAATCATTTGCTTGGGTAATCCCAAGCAGTCATGATGAGCGTATTTGTTACACAGAGAACATTTGATGGAGTTTTCATTATCCTTTAGAGTTTTGTAGCATTTAAGGCATGTGCAGGAGTCTTGTGGTTCATTGGTGAGGATTAATTTCTCTTTAGGTTGTGGTTTGGCATTGGATTTTTTTCTTGGCATGGTAGGTTTGTTAAAATAGTACATTGATTGAATTAATTAATGGAACAATTTTGGGTAATCAATATAGCCAATATCACACCAATCAATCAATTGCAGTAATCTCTCTAGTCAGATAATTTTCCTAAGCAACAATCAACCTAATCAATTAATTACACTAATCACTAATCAATTAATTACACTAATCATTAGTCACACTGTTCAATTAAATTCACTAAATCACTCAGTTTACTAATCAATTAAATTACATGAATCTTGATCTTTTAAACTAGTCAGTAATCACACTATTTGCACTAAACACTCTAATCACACTAATCAATTAAAACAATAAATCAATTAAACCATTAATAAAATATTTTATAGAAATTGATTATCTAATCATTGATATAGGTGATGAGGTAGAAAAGTTGAAAGTTTTGAGGTAATGAATTAATGGGTGTTTGATTAAAGTAATGAGGTAGTATTGAGAGTCTTCAAGGAAAGGGTTGTTTGTTTTACTAGCAGCTGTGATAGACTGGGTGAGAGGGGTTTATTGCTCTGATTGCTGCTGCTATTGCTCTGTAAACAAAAGGCTGTAACAGGATGTTCAAAGCACGCTGGGTTTTTGAAAGAGAGCAAAACTCGCTGAATTAAAACACTTTAACTACAATCAATATGTCTCTGAATAAGATTGTTTTGCAATAGTTTCCTGAAGTTCTTCAAGTTGAGTAGTACTAAAAATACAGTCCAGAAATTTGGGTTAACTAATCCAATCTGTCCTTTACTTTTAAAGTTACTTCTAGTTACAATACTTTTTTTTTAACTAAATCTGACAGTCACTCTAGATCATTAATCACAGTTATTTTACTCCTTTGAGTCCCACTTTCCAAGAAAATTCCACTGCAGAAATTGGAGTGATTCTTACCAAGACTAAGCACGCTGTTACAAGATCTTTCCTTTCTTTTTCACTTTTGTCTCAGTTGCCTTACTGGTTTTGATTTAGCTATGCTGGCAATTCTCTTTTTGGTTTGGATGGAGGGGTTTTCTTCGGGTCAGTCAAGGAGTCTGTCCTCTCCTCTCGACAACCGAAGCATTCCTCAGCTGTCCAGGGTAACTTTTGGCTCCTAAAAGCCTCAGGGCTTTCTCCTCCCTCCTTGTTCCTCCCTGCCAGCTGTCCAATGTGGCTCCGGGGAAACTGTGTGGGAGATATTAATGGAAATGCGTTGTCTGGCGTGGAAGATACTTCTATCAGCTGTGTGAGGGATTTAAATGAAGGTACGTTGTTTGCACTCTGCAGGCTCCAAGTGATCCAGTTCAAGAACTCCACCAGTGTGGTTAATAGGGCTCGATGGAAAGAGCTTCACTTCACTGGGGAAGGAGAGGAGGGCTCCGGATCAATTAGCAGGAGCTCTGCTAGCATTATTAGGGCTCTACGGCTTCAGAATCCAGCATTTTTAAGATTGTTTTTTGGGATCAGGTTTACTCACGGTTACTGGTGCAAGCAGCAGCTTTAAAAGTGATTTCTGGTGTAGGTGGTGGCTTTATAGGGAGATAGTGCTCCAGGAGCAAGAGCTTCACCTTCCTAGTTGGGCGCCGCCATCACCTTCCAGCCAAACTTGGCAAATTTGAAGACCCTCACCCTATACCTTTCACAGTAATGGTTGCCCAGGTCTCTTTTTGAAAGCCTCCAGTGATGGAGCACTCACAACTTTTGAAGGCAAGCTATTACATTGGTTGATTGCTCTCACTGCTCAGAAATTCCTCTTATTTGTAGGTTGCTTCTCTCTTTAAGTTTCCAACCATTGTTTCTTTTCTTGCCTATTGGTACTTTGGGAAATGTTTTGACCCCCCTCAAATATTAGAAAGGAAATATCTCATATCTCCCCATTCCTTCTTTTCCTTAGACTAGACATACCAAATTCTTGTTGTTAGGAATAACATAGGTTACTAGTTTATAATATATATAAACTATGATAGTAAGTTTAAGTGTGTGTCACTTTAAACTGCAAAGCATGAAATTTTGGGTGCGGTTGTAAAACCGCCATAAGAGGGAGCAAGAGAACCTGTTGATTGCTGAAGATTCCTGACTGGATTGCATGGATTGATGGTTTGTTAACTGCGTGTTTCCCTACTGCTGAGTTGCTGTTTGCTGAAGGAAGAGAGGAGTTTTGACTTCTTCATATCTCTACTGCAAGGAGATATATTATTGGACTGATATTTGTAAGTTTACTGACCTCTCTTTTTCGACACTGGAATTTGCAACTGAATAATCTCTGGACGGACTGAATTAGTGAATGATATATGGACTATTTGACTATGCTAAAACTCTTGCTGGAATAAACTATTTAACTAGCACAGTGTATCTGTTTTACTGAGTGTAAGCTACAAAAATGTTTATTTCACATATTTTGCCTGCCTGCCTGCCTGCTGTGCAGATTCTGCTAGGGTGTATCCCTAACACTTGTAACTGTTTTTGGAATGTTTTAGCCTCCATCCCCCTAATCATTTCTTGTTACTCATCTCTGCAGTCTTTCCAGAGTTTCAATATCTGTTTCATATTGTGATGATTACCAGAACTGGATGCAGTATTCTAAATGTGGTCTTATTAAGGCTTTGTAAAGTGATATTAGAACTTCATGTTACCTTGATTCTATCCCGCTGTTAATGAAACCTAGAATTGCATTGGCATTTTTGTCTGCTGCCACACATTGTTGGCTCATATTTAAGTGATTGTCCACTAGGACTCGAAAACTCTTCTCACAGTTATTGCCATTAAGCTAAGTTTCACATAGACTGTAACCTATACTATTGGTTTTTCTTTCCTCAGTGGAAAACCTTACTTTTATCTATGCTGAATTTCATTTTGTTAGATAGGGGCCCATGTTCAGTTTGCCAATATCATTTTGCCAAGATCTTGAACTTGTCTTCAGGGGTGTTGCCTATTCCTGCCAGCTTAATGTCACCTGCAAATTTGATGAGTTCCCCTTCAATTCCCTCACCTAGATCCTTTTTGAAGACATTGAAGAGTGCCAGGCCTAAAATGGAAGCTTGGAATACCCCATTGCTTACTTCCCTCCTCAGAGGATTACATGTTTAATATAATTTGTCAGACAGATACAAAGCCACCTGGTGGTGTTACTATTCCATGTTTTCAAGAATGTGAGATCAATATTGGGACTTGGGTTTGGGCTTCTTTGGTGACAGACCGAAATCGCGATTGTCTGTGGTTTTGATCTGTGCTTGCAGCTGGAGCACCCCGAGCCGCCCAGATTCAGGGCTGAACCCCCCCCTCCCCATAGAGGTGGTGAAGAAGGGGGAGCCATCAGCAGGGTTGAGGAGAGCCACATTTCTCCTCCCCAGCTGGCCATTACTCCCTTTCCCAAAGGCGTTTGCAGCAGTGGTCAGAAATGGCCACCTCAAAGATTGTGCAGGACAAGATTGTGCAGGAGGAAGTTTAAAGGAGAAAGTTTGATTGAATGGGTTGAATGGAGAACATCTATTTAAGATACCTGGAACCTGAATTTTAAAGACTAATACTATTCCTAAAAAAGAATTTAAGCTGCAAAAGAGAAAGAGAAAGGAAATGGAATTGGCTTTTTTTCCTCTAACATTGACAGTTTTAACTGACTTGGAACATTAAGAAGAGATTTGAATAAGAAATTGATACTAATCCACTTTGACATTAATAGGCTACTTCTAGCTGAAAATTAAGTGCCAACGGGATAAAGATTCTTGGATAATTTAAAAAAAACTTTATTTAAAAAGAAAGAAAGAAAGCAGTGGAGGGAAAAAGGATAAAAGAGGGTGGAATCTGGAAAATGGAGGAGACCACCTGGAACTTAAAAAAAATTGATAGTGGAATTTTAACAAGGCTTGCAAAAGATACATTGTAGCTGAAACTTTGTTACAAGAGAACAAAGCCCCTGGAAAGGGACAGTGAGAAAAGAAGCAAGAAACAGTTTTGGATTATTGGATGATTCCTGGAACTTTGGATGGAGGATCCTAATGAAATCAGATAAAATCAATTGGGGGTTATTTAATTTTTATTTAAATGGCATCACTATTTGAAGAATTAAAAATGAGACTTAAAGAACAAAAAGAAGCACAAGATGGAAGAGGATTTCTTGGCTTCGTATTTCAATTTTTAGAAATGGAGATCTTGAACTATGAAAAACAACAAGAAACACTGGCAGAGGGCGGGACAACGAAGAAGCCATCTTTAATAACCATGCAATTTTAAGTGTGGTAAAAAAGGGAAAGGGGGGAAAGGGAGTTAAAAACTTAAGTACTGAACCAACAACCAAAAAAAAGAGTAATTTGAATGTGAGATCAATCATAATATCAGGAAGAAGCAGAAGGGAGGATCACAGAAGGGAGAATCAGATAGAAAAGGGAATAAAAAGGGGAGGGAGAAGAAGAGAGGGAAGAGTGAAAGGAAAAGAAGCTATAAAAGACAGAAACAAGATATAGAGATACAAGAAAAACATACAAGAATTAAAGGTATAAAGCTATTTAAAAGACACAGAGACAATGGTTAAAATTTAACTTAAGGAGAGGATTCTGCAAAGGTGCATGAGATAGCATTGTTATTGATAGAGTTTCTATTGATAGAGGTTAGAAAATGAATGTTAAAAAAAAGACTGTGAGATCAATATTGAACAAAGAGGTATCAATTCCTGGAGAATGGCTGAAAGAAGCTTCCCATGAAATCTCTTTCAGACTGTAGTGATGATTTGAAGAGTTTGAATTATTCAGAGTACCTCCAATCCAGAATAAGAGCAAGAAAAACTTTGAATAAAGGCTCAAACTGTAATAGTTATTTCTATGTTCCTACAGCTACATAGGTTCCCGAAAAACTTCCAACATCACAATATTTCCAGAGATGGGATTTATTTTGATGAAAATGGAGTTCCTCTTGGTGACTTTGATATCATGCACTGGACATCAGTTCAGAACAAATCAAATGCGGGGGTGAAAATTGGGATTGTAGAAAGCCACTTCTCCCCGGAAGTCAAGATTTCTATCAATCAAAGTGCCATCCAATGGCCAACTTTATTTAACAAAGTAGTTGGATTTTGCTCCCCTATTTATCTCCAAATGTGCAAATATTCTGCTCAAAAATAGATACCTTATAGATACCAATTGAGATAACTTCCAACTAAGAGAACTTAAATTAATTTATTAGATATCATTTTACTTTAGAGGTCTTACAATAATCTGTCACACACTGGAACCTGCTGCATTATCTTGTTTTCAGTAACAGAAAATCCAGAATGTCTATGGAGATTGTCAGTCACCCAGGTCATGATTGTCCCAAAGGTGTTTTTTTAGAAGGCACCTGGACTTTGTTTTCCCTTGAAGATGTTTCACTCATGTTAGTGATTGGGGATAAACCCCCTAGCAGAGTGTGCAGCAGCAGTCAAGCCAGGCAGCCAAATGAGAGAGGCTGGGCCCAAGAGTATACACACACTGGAGACAAAAACTGTTTGTAGTTTTAAATAGTTGTTTAATCCATTCAGAGTATAAGCATTGTCAATCAGTCCATATGTCATTCACAAATATATACATCCAGTAACTTAGTCCATTAACTAGTTAGTACTATGTCCTTATCTGCTTGTTGAGATATCTTCTCCTTCCGATACCTTTCTCTTGAAGACAACGCTGAGTATTCACAGGATATCAGCTCACCAAGGAAATAGTCCTTTTGTTCAGCAGAAACGGTATCCAGCACAGTAGCCAGCAAACAGTAACAAGCAGATGTCTCAAACAGGAGTAAGCAGCAGGCAGGCAGAGAGCAGAGAGACCAGGGACAGGACTGTTACGTTTCTCTCACTGCCTTTTATTGCCGCTTGTAACCGCACCCTTAATTATCTAATTACATTGCGGTTTGGTGCTTAAAGCTACAAACACTTAAACCTTGGTTTATATATTTATTCACCCAAACCTAGTTGGTGTATCGATATACCCAACAACTCATCCAAGAAGCTTCTTCAGTTCTGACTGAATGGTGGAGGATGGAAGGATTTTGAATTGCTGAAAAGACTGTGTTGTCAACAGGATATAGATTTAGCAATTGCAGGAAGGTTCCACACCTATTTGCACTATTAACATGACCCTGAAGGCACACATAAATTCCAAGAGGCCTCAACAACTTTCAGAAAGACTGCTAATGACCAGATGACTGCAAGGAATATAAATCTTTCCATACGCCACCATTCAGTCAGATCTGAAGAAGCTTCTGGAATGAGAAGTGAAATGTCTTCAAGAGAAAACAAAGATCAGTTGTCTTTTGAAAAAGCACTTTTGGGAGAAAATCAAGAATAGGAATGGTTAAGCCCACAGAATTGCATAAAAGGAAGATATCATCAAGAATGTGGTAAGGGAAATGAGGGCAGCTAAAAAAATCCATTTACATATGATGATACAATGATCAGTTGTAGGAGAGAAAGATAGGAACTCTAGAGAAAGCTAGATTTTGGAGGTTTCCTGAGAAAGCTAAGATGGAGAAAGAATATATACAAGTTATAGAATTCTCATGCATGCCCTAACAAGAAACACCTTTTGCAATGGAACTTCTTTCCTTTGGAAAGAAGAATAAGGCAACAAGTCTGCTTTGGGATCTAAAATGGAGATGGACAGAGGTAAGAGAATGACTCTTCATTTGTCCCTTGCAAGTAGAGTAATTAAAGTTTATGCCATTATTACTTGACTGATTTTGTTCAATGTGCTCCTGAGCTTCTGTAAGCCAGCTGATTTCAGTAAAACCTTCCAATTCATATTAATCTTTCATGTTTAAAGGTAAAGGTAAAGGTTCCCCTTGCACATACGTGCTAGTCATTTCCAGCTCTATGGCATGGTGCTCATCTCCATTTCAAAGCCGAAGAGCCTGCACTGTCCAAAGACTTCTCTGTCGTCATGTGGCCAGCATGACTAAACATTGGGAGCACCTGGAACGCTGTTACCTTCTCACCAAAATGTTTCCTATTTTTCTACTTGCATTTTTAGATGCTTTCAAACTGCTTGGTTGGCAGAAGCTGGGACACGTAATGGGAGCTCACTCCATTACGTAGTGCTAGGGATTCAAACCGCCAAATTGATGACCTTTCTGATAGACAAGTTCAACGTCTTAGCCACTGACCCACCACGTCCCTTTATATATTGCCTCTAATTCATATATTGCCCTGATTAATCTTTTGGTTTATGTTTAGACAGTGCCTTATTCAAGATGTACAGAAAGTTGCTCCCCAGGTTATGCCAAGCTTGTGAGAGAGGGAGCCCAAGCTTGCTGCTACAACTGTTCTCTGTGTATGGAAGGAACATTCTCTGGGCAAGAAGGTATAGTAGGTGGCTTCAAAAACAACAAAAAATCAGGATACAATCAAAAGTTCTCTCTTGCTTTTTGAGGTATTTGATCAAGAAACAAGAAAAAACATCACACATCTTGAACGCATCCACAAACATTTCAAAGATTGAGCACTATCACCGAATTTTGTACGATGACGCGAGCATTAAAATAAATAATGAAAGGTTGCTGCTTTCTATTGAGGTGTTACTTTCATGCTTGGTTTTGGGAAAGAGGACAAGTCTTGAGAGCTGATAATCACATTCATGCCTTTCAAAAGGAGTGATGTTTATTTTAACGAATGTCATGCCATATGAATATCCCTGGGCAGAAATATTATATTATTCCTTGAAAATGAAATAATTGATTTCTGATGCAGTTTTCATGATCCTACAGCAGCAGAAACAGATACGCACTACCTAATTTCTTTTTTCAGATGCAGCCCATTGTGAAAAGTGTCCAGATGACCAGTATTCCAATAAGAAGTGGGATCAGTGTGTCCCCAAAAGCATAAGCTTCGTATCCTATGAAGAATCATTGGGACTCATCCTGACTTTTTTTGCCATTGCTTTGTCCCTAATCACTACCTTTATTCTGGGAATCTTCATTAAATACCAAGACACTTCCTTGGTCAAAGCCAACAACCGTGAACTTACCTATGTTCTCCTGGTTTCTCTCCTGTTTTCTTTCTTGACCTCCCTTCTATTCATTGGTTGCCCCATGAAAATGACCTGTCTCCTTTGACAAACCATTTTCAGTATTGTTTTCTCAGTTGCCATATCTTCTTCTGGCCAAGACTGTAATGGTGGTGGTGGTGGCCTTCCTGGCTACAAAACCAGGAAGCAGGATGAGGAAATGGCTGGGGAATGGTCTGGCCCACTCAATTGTTTTATCCTGCTCTGGTATTCAAGTAGGCATCTGTATGATATGGCTGGGAATCTTTCCCCCATTCCCAGATTTTGACTTTAATTCCCAGCCAGAACACATCCTGCTGCAGTGCAACGAAGGTTCAGTGGCCATATCCTACATTGCCCTTGGCTACATGGGTTTTCTGGCTGCCATCTGTTTCTTGGTGGCATTTCTGGCTTGAAATCTGCCAGGGACCTTCAATGAAGCCAAACTGATCACTTTCAGCATGGTGGTGTTTGATAGTGATCCAGTGTTTCGATCTCTTTTGTCCCCAGCTACCTGAGCACCAAAGGGAAATACATGGTGGCTGTGCAGATCTTCTCCATCCTGGCCTCCAGCCTAGGTTTACTTGGCTGCATTTTTATCCACAAATCCTATATTATTACACTGAGACCTGACATGAACACCAAGGAACATCTGATGATGAAATCTCATTAAGGCTCCTTGTGTTGGTGTTTATTTTTGTTCAGTTTACATCCAGTATACAATCACATATCTTGAAGTAATGTTTATGTATTCTCACTTATTTTTCTTCATTCTGTGTGCATTTTGAATTACAATAATTGAGTAGTAATGTTGCTAAAACAATTCAAATTATTCAATTAATCATATCTTTCAATTGTCACAATCTGAATTCATGTTAAAGCATAACTATCATCAATGACATTAATAAAATTTCTGAAACCAGGCTGGATAAACTGTTACCAGAGGTGTTCTGATATGGTTTTAGACTAAATTAAAGATTATGGCTAATAATGTGTGTTTTGTTGCTATATAGGTTGGGGTTATGTTTCGTTTTCAGGTATGATGTTTTTTATTTATTCTGTGAAGCAATTATAAGATAACAGGTATAACTATAAACATACTTATGAATACATGAAATGGATATGAATAAGGAAAAAAAAGAAAAAAATAAGACAGGGAAGGTACGCACATTGGTGCACTTATGCACGTCCCCTACAGACCTCTTAGGAAAGGGGTGAGGTCAATAGTAGACAGTCTAAGGTTAAAGTTTTTGGGGTTTGGGGAAGAAACCACAGAGTCAGATAGAGTATTCCAGACATTGACCACTCTGTTGCTGAAGTCGTATTTTTTGCAATCAAGTTTGGTGTGTTTTACTCTGAGTTTGTGTCTATTGTTTGCTTTGTATTGTTATTGTTGTGTTCTGAAAAGACTGAGCTGAAGTCTTCACTCTGGTCCATGCTTCCCACAGAAACACAGACTGTTCCTATTGGCTGATGCATTTCACAGTTGACTATAAAAGGGAGCTTTCAAATGGCATCAGCTGTTGCCTGTGAGCTGGCTGCCTTGTTAGCGTGGCAGTTGCAGCAACCCTTTATTGTTTCAATAAGGTTAAAGCTGAAGTTTGCTCCGTGTTTGCCTCAGTTATTCTGCCACTCCACTACACTGGCGACGAGGGCGGGATACATATAAGAGCAAAGAATCGCTGAGCAAAGTCACTACAAAAATACCCAAAGCCACTACTGAGCTGTATGTCACCTTAAGAGCTTACTGTCACTATTCGTGAGCTCGAATTTCAACTTTCCTCAGAAGAACTGCCACTGCTGAGATGAGATGACCTCAAATTCTGCATTCCTGCCTTTCAGACTGACAGCAGAGACATGGGAGTCCTACAGAAACTGATTTGACTGTTTCCTAGATGCCATAGACCTTGCTGACATTTCCAACCATAGGAAAAAAATCTTACATTTTAAGTTTTTGCAGAGCCACAGTCTAACCCTTATTCCCCTAAGCCCTCCTGAATTGCCAGGTGTCATGCTTTTAGGAGATGGACCCAGGCTGAGGGAGGGACTATTAATGAGTATATGGCAGCTTTACGAACAGCTGCCTTGCACTGTGGGCTTAGAGACTATCTGGAGGACATGTTATTAGATCAACTAGTTTGTGGAGTCTGGGACTTAAGGCTACAAAGGTGTCAATTGGCTAAAGGGGATTTGACCCAAAAATTAGCAATAGAGGAATCTCAAACTGCAGAGCTGTCAGCATTTTCAACAGCAGAAATTCAGGGAAATCCAGTCAGTCAGAACAGCTCAGCCATTCATTATGATGAAGCCTCCACAGAGGAAGGCTCTGAAGAAACTAGTTATGTAAATTGCCTCAGGCAGTCCAAAACCAGTGAAAGGGAAAACAGTTCCCAGTCAACCTCCACAATATCAACCCATCTGTCTAAGCTGTGGAGGAAATCACCTTAGGCCATCTTGCAAGTTCAGGAATCCCATTTGTCTAAAATGTGAGAGAAAGGGTTATTTAGCCAGGTTCTGTCAGGCAGGAAAGACTTTTTCCCAACCACAGAAACTTCAGACAACTCGACTTTTGGTTTGCTGGGCTTTGGCGGCAGCAGGAATCCACGATTGTGCATGGTTTCTGCTTTCACTCACCGCTGGAGTGCCCCAAGCCAGCCGGGTTTGGGGCTAAAGTAACCCCATAGAGGTGGCTGAAGGCAGGGGAGACCTGGCAGTGTTTTGTGGGGAGTCCACACCTCCCCTCCTCAGCTGGCTTAACTCCCTTTTCTGAAGGCAGAGGAGCAGTGGTCAAAAATGGCTGCCACAAAGAAGCACTCATCCAGAAAAGTATGTGCAGGAGGAAGCTAAGAAGTGAAAGTTATGGCTGACCGGGATAAGAAGCAATATTCAAGATATCTTGGAATTCAAATTTAAATCTCAAGAAAGATTCATTGTTCCCAAGGAAGATCCGGAAGCAGCGAATGAAAGTGAAAAGGGAAAGTTTGTTTTTTCTCACTCTCCTTCCTTACGGTGTAAGCAGATGAATAAGAAATCGGAAAAACCCGTATTGGCATCAACAGATAATTAAACTGAAAATTAAAGCCAAGGGGATAATAAAGATTTCTGAACATTGAAAAAAAGTTTTTTTGGCTGCAAGTGGGAAAGGAGAGGAAAAGAATAAAGAGTATGATTTGACTGGAGGAGATTGCTTGGAATTTAAAAGAATCGAAAGTTAAATTGTAATAAGACTTCTAAAAGATACATTTTAATTGGAACTTTGTAACTGAATCGTAGCCCTAGGAAGAGAAAGTGAAAAAAGAGAAAAGTGTTAAATGGAACAGCTTGTGTGTATTCGGACTGCTTGGTGACTTTGGGACTTTTGGAAATTATATTTTAATGACTAAAATTACTTGGGTGGTTGTTTAAATTTTTTCTTTATAATGGCATCACTTGTGGATGAAGTGAAAATTGAATTCAAAAAGTATAAAGAAGAGGAACAAGAAGGTAAGGACTCTTTTGGCTCTGTTTTCAACTTTTTAGAAATGGCGATTTCGACCTATGAGAAACTACAAGAACAAGAAGATTGGGACAAAGAAGAAGCCATGTTCAATGAACAAGTAACTTTATCTGGGAAGAAAGGGGAAAGAGGGGAAAGAGAATGGAGAATTTAAGACCTAAAAAAACAACCAAAAAAGGGAAAAATAAGTTGAAAAGTGGATATAATGTTAGAAAGGAACGGAAAAGAGGAATACAGAAGAGGGAAATGGAGATGGAGAGACAAGGGGGTAAAAAGAGTGTGAAGAAGCAAGGGAGGAAGGAAGGGAAGAGAAGCTACAAAGGTTTGAAACAAGATGTAAAGAAACAGGATTTATTTAGAGATAATGGGTAAAAATAATAACTGAAAAAGAGATTCTGCAAAGGTACATATAGATTGTATTGTTGTATTTGTATTAGAAAGAATGTTAGAAAATTGGAATAACATATGATTATAAAACGGGATAAAATATTCAATGTAATTTAGGGAAACTTTTTTTTGAACAAAATAAATGAAATGAAACATGAGAGAATTGAATTAAAAAGGAATGGGAACATTTTAATTACATTATGTTTTAAAATATAAGTGAAATGGGGGGGGAGTAATTACGCAAAATTTATAAGGGTTCCCATAGAAGCATGAGACTTATCTGAAAAGGAATGTGTAAAATGTTTAAGATTTAAATGAATATTAATTTTAATGATAGAGTTTAACTGGTATGGATTGTTGTTTTAATTATATTATATATTTATAACTTTTTCTTTTTTAAAAAATATAGTGTGTAGCTTTAGAATGTACTAAGCAGAATCTGAATGAAAGTTATATATTATATTAAGTGTTAAACTTAGGGGAAAGATATAAAGGCGTCATACTCCGATCAGTGATTACAGGAGAAATTTTGTGTTAATGAGAAAAGATAATAGACAGTTGAAACAGGACAGACAAAGGATATAAGTATAATGATTTAAATTGAGATGAAATAAATAAAATAGAATTAAGAGAGTGAAAAGAGGGGAGAAACTATATAGAAAATCTAGAATAGTAATAAGATATGGAATAGTGTATAAAAGTGAGCATGAATTTGAATTTTTTTCTGTACAAAGAGATGTAACCCGGGATCAAGCTGCTTTCAAAAAAGATGTTTTATGTTTTTATGTTTTGTGTTTGGCCTGTATGTTTGTTTTCTAAAAATTAATAAAAAATTTGAAAAAAAAAAAGAAACCTCAGACAACTCAGCATTTTCAAAAACAAATTGAAGACTGTTTCACCTGCTACCATGCCAAACTGATAAACAAAGGCTGTAAACAAATCAGTGTTATTATTTCTTTAGAAGGGAAATATTGCAGGATGGAGGTAGACACCGGCTCAGCACTGCCCATCATCTTGTGGAGCACATTGAAATGACGGTTCCCCAGGATGGCAAAGAAGAGATTTCAAGGCTGCAACTTAAACCTATGTGACTACCAAGGCAGAACCATCCCAGTCCTCTGAAAAAGGCAAATTTTTTATTCAATTTCAAAATTTAAATGGTCTTTAGTAGTAGTGGATGGTGTCCTCCCAAGCCTGTTGGGAGTAGACTGATTCCTTGCCCTTGGCCTTCATATAGGCGGAATCCACTCTATTGCAAATTCAGAGGTGGACGCCTTGTTCAATGACTATGCTGATGTGTTCAGCGAAGGCCTAGGCTGTTATTTGGGAACCCCAATTTCTTTCAACTTGGACCTTCTAGAAGGTCCAATTCGTTTAAATCCTCGAAAAGTACCTTTTGCAATCCGTCCTAAGCTGGACAAGGAACTGGACAAATTAATTAAACAGGGCATATTAGAGCCCGTGGCCTTCACAAAAAGGGAAACCCCAATAGTGACACCCTTGAAGAAAGATGGCAGTTTAAGAATTTGTGCTGATTAGAAGTGCTTGTTAAACAAATATTTACAAATCAGTGCTTATCCAGTCCCAATTATTCAGCACCTGCTGCATTCTTCTGAGCCAGGAACCATTTTCGTGAAACTAGACATATCACAAGCCTATCAACAGTTCCCTGTTGATGACACAACTGCAGAGCTACAAACTATTGTAATGCACAGGGGCGCTTTTAAGTGTAAATGCCTCCAAATTGGTGTTAGTGTAGCCCCAGCAATTTTCCAATCATTAATGGAAAGACTGCTTCAAGGGTTATCTAGCATAATATCTTATTTTGATGACATATTAATATCTGCCCCTGAAAAGCCACAGTTACTGCAAAGAGTCAGAGGTGTCCTCAAGTGTTTCAGAAAGTCAGGTCTCAAATTGAAAAAAGGGAAATGCACTACTGCCACCCCACAGGTCGAATTTTTGGAGTACAGAATTGACTCCTCTGGCATTCACCCAATTGTATCCAAAGTAAGGGCTATTTACAAGGCACCCACACCAACTAACAAAACTGAACTTCAGGATTTGGGGGGTCTTCTTAACTTCTATGCTTCATTTTTGCCACATAAGGCTTCCATTGCAGAACCTCTGCATAGACTCCTGGACAAACAATCCCCATGGCATTGGTGACCTAAGGAAGCCTATAATTTCAAAGCCATCAAATCATTACTTACATCTGATGCTGTTCTAATCAATTCAAAAAAAAATTGCCTTTAGTCTCTAGTTGCAGACACATCAACTTCTGGCATAGGAGCCATTTTAAGTCACAGACTGCCTAATGGTTCTGAGGCACCCATTGCCTTTTTCTCCAGAACGTTATCTCCAGCTAAGCTCAAATACAGTCAAATTGAAAAAGAGGCTTAGGATGCAGTTGCTTCAGTCAAGAAGTTCCATTTCGACACCATTTAGAGTTAGTTACAGATCATAAGCTTCTTTTGGGTCTTCTGTTAGGCAACAGACAAACGCCTCAGATTTTGTCTCCATGAATGACCAGGAGGACATTATTTCTGGCTGCATATTACTAAACACTGGTTCATCAAGCAGGCAAAGGCCTCAGCCATGTTGATGCCCTTAGTTGCTGCCCCCTGCCTTTTCCAGTTGAGGATCCTGCACCAACCAATGTTGTGTTCCTAATCAATGACCTCAAGCTTCCCATCACCAACTCTGATATTGCTGCCCACTCAGCCAAGGACAAGGTAATTTCCCAAGACCTTGACTGGGTGGGAAGGGGGTGGCCGACAGCCCCTTATTCTTCCAAATTCATGCCTTTCAAAATTCGCCAACAAGAATTGTCTTCTTTGCAAGGCTGCTTTATTTGGGGACCAAGGTAGTGCAGACCTTCCCAGTTGCAGACCTCAGTTTTAGAAGTCCTGCATGAGGGTCACCCTGGCATTTTCAGGATGAAGGCTCTAGCTCGCAGTTATGTATGATGGCCGGGCATGGATGCTCAGATTCCTAGCTGGGTGAATGCTTGTCAGCCATGCCAGACCACCAGACCGTCTCCGCCAGCATCCTCTCCAGGAACGTGGGAAGATTCAGGGAGCCCCTGGTCCAGGGTGCATATTGATCTGGCTGGCCCTTTTCATGGGCGAACATTCTTAGTGATGGTTGATTCTTTTTCTAAATGGGTAGAGCTGACTTTAATGACCTTCACAACTTCAGAAGCTGTCATTAAGGCCCTGATGAGAATATTCACCACCCAGGACTGTTCCTATTGGCTGATGCCGTTTGACAGCCGACTATAAAAGGGAGTTGTCAAATGGCATCAGCTGTTGCGCGGCAGTCGCGGCAACCCTTTATTATTTCAATAAAGATAAAGCTGAAGTTTGCTCTACATTTGCCTCTGTTATTCCGCCGCTCCACTACAGTTATGGCTGAAGCTGAAGTATTCATTGACAATGCAATGTATGATTTTATATACTATACTTAGATTGGACAGAACATGGCATAGTTCTAGGTTTTCTAGGTCTAGAATTTCAAGTCTGGTGGCATAAGGTATTGTGCAAGGAGTAGAGGAGTGGAGAACTCTTCTTGTGAAATATTTCTGGACTTTCCCAACTGTGTTAATATCAGGTACATAATGTGGGTTCCAGATTGATGAGCTGTATTCGAATATTAGACTAGCAAATGTTTTGTATGCTCTAGTTAGTAGCGTAATATTACCAGAGAAAAAGCTACGTAAGATTAGGTTAACAAGTCTTAATGCCTTTTTGGCTATGTAGTTACAGTGGGCTCTAGCACTTAAATCATTAGAGATGAATACTCCATGATCCTTGACAGAGTTTGGATCATCAACAAGGTCTTGACTATTCACACTGTATTTTATTTTCTGATTTTTTTTGCCAATAGGTAAGACAAAGCATTTATTTCTTGAGATATGAAGTTGCCATTTCTTTGACCATTTTGATACCTAGTTGTTATCTCTCACCTGTATCCACAGGTGAGAATACAAAGTTCCAGAGTTCAAAATATTTAAACAAAAACAAAACCAGACTCAAAAGAGTTAACAGTATTGTTTTCCAGTCCTTGGCAGTCTTCCTAGAATCTGTCTGGCAATTCAGAATTGCTCATAAATCACAACGGCTGCTTCAAATGTATCCTTTCGAATCCACGAAGCACTTTGTTCCAAGCGAAGATTGAGAGTCAACACGCCTCCTTAAATCCCCTGGATGGGCGTGTCAATGTCTCTAATCAATGTCTGGCTTGACGCCTCCTTTCAGATTGTGATTGACGTTTCAATCTTCTCCTAGTTCTAGTGTCAAGCCAACATCCGTCAGTGTCCTCCTCTCTAGAAACCTCTGGCTCATTTTGTGGATCAGCTGTTTGCATGAACGAAGTTGAAGGTTCTTGAGAGGATTGTCTCTACGACAATCTCTCATCCTCCTGGCTCACATCTGTGTCCTCTGATAATTCAGACTCCACATTCACAGCAGACTCAAACCTTCCATCTTCAGAGGTATCAGAGTCAAAATTCCCAGCAGGGTCAATCCTTCCAGTCACAACACATAGTTGAGGTCTTTTTGAAGAGTAGCAGTATTGTCTGTGGTATTGAATAGCTTTACATCATCAGCAAAGAGAATGCAGTTGCTCTTAATATGATCACAGAGGTCATTTATGTAGAGTATGAGGAAAACTGCCTTCGGAGGCACCACTGTTGACAGGTACAGAATTTGATAGGATGCTCCCAATTTTGACCATTTATTGTCTGTTTGACAGGAATGCATCTATCCAGTTATGCAGGTGCCCAGTGATGCAATAAGATTTTAGTTTTAGGAGTAGTTTGTGGTGTACTACTGAATCAAAGGCTTTACAGAAGTCTATGTAGATTGCGTCTATTGCTTTGCCCTGATTGAGTTGTGTAGTCCATATGTTTTTGCAGTGTAAGAGTTGCAGATTACAGATTGTTTCTTTCTTGATTCTCAAAGTAGGATTATTCTCCTGAGTCAAACAAAACTCTTTTCTCCAACTGCCCACTTTTGTGGCAATGTTCGTTTCCAATTCCCCTTCTCATTTTTAAAACCATGATTATTTATTCTCCTTTGGGATTTCCACCACCACAATTAATTGCCAATCAATGTGACAACCAATGGGATAGACAGCACCTGATAATCTGATTTGTAAAAGCCTCTTTCAGTGATGAAGGCAGAGGTTGGGGTAAAGCTGGGCAAATACTATAGCAATCTAATAGTTTAAAGGTAAAACTTCCAAATCTGGGGGCAAACTGGATCTTCCTCATTGTAATTGTGGTCTTCTGTGATCTCTGAGATTTAGCTCTGTGCTGGAGAAAGAACTGTAGGAAGGATCTCTTGCAGGATATGTCAAATGTTGCTGCTGCTGCATGTACAGCTTTTTCTGCTTCAGTTTCTGTCTCAAATTCCCTGTGCCAGTATGCTGATGAAATGTCCATTTGAGGTGATAATAGAAGAAAAGGAATGGTTCCATTATTACAAACCAGGAGACTACTGGATTACTGGAATAATGTCTGGAACCCCAGGTCAATTGTACCAATTTTCGTTCTCCAAGCCTCCAACCCACCATCTAAAAAGGTAACTGTCAACACGTCCAGGATTCTGGTGATTGATTTTACCTGCTCCAATGTTTTTTCTAGGAATGATTTCATTTCTCCTATTCCTCACCTTGAGAAAGGCAGGTCATTATTGCTCATCCCAATTTGCTTTAGAGCAGGGGTCTTCAAACTTGACAGCTTTAAGACTTGTGGACTTCAACTCCCAGAATTCCTCCTTCAGTCATGTTAACTCAGGAATTCTGGGAGCTGAAGTCCACAAATCTTAAACTTGCCAAGTTTGAAGACCCTTCTTTTAGAGGAAAGGCTCCTGGGGAACAATGATTTTGTAAAACCTGAGTTTGCAAAGTTCCTTTTATATTCTTTCACAAGTGTCAGCCTCAACCCTGGGAAACAGCAGGCATTGCCAACACTGTCCCATGATGAATCTTTCCTGGATGGGTTCTGCCTGCTTTCAAATTGATTATCTTGGGACTGTGGAGTCAGTGACTTAATGCCTTTTTGGCAATGTTGTTACAGTGAGCTCTGGGGCTTAGATTGTTTGAGATGAGTATTTATTAACAATAGTTAAATAGTAACTGCCAGTAAAGTGATTGAATGAATACCTTAGAACAGAGTGAGATCTCTTGTATTTTCTCACCACTGTTTCTTCCCCTTCCTTACATTTACTTTATATTTCCTACCACCTTGCCCCCTCTTTCTTTCTACCCTTTAACACTTTTGCCACTTTTGTGGCTTCCCTGTTCCTTTTGGTTCAAATAAAAGGGATACCTTTTAAAAACCAAATTCAAGGAGGGGAGAGACTTTAGGTGATAAGTTAATGTTTAGTCACAGAGGAATCACATTAATTGGAGTTAATAGAATATAGGACAATAACTTAAAAGCCATGAGTATTCTGCAGCAAATCTCTAGGTCTAAAAAAGTCTAGCTGAAGCGATATACCTCTTCAGATCAGTAATACCTCTTGCTAATCCAGCACTTGAATTCAGCTGTTACTCATCTCCCGGGTGGTATAGCAGGAAGAAATCATATAATATAATCACAATGTACACAATATACACTTGGTAGCATCCCTAACATTCTGGAGGAGTGGGAAGATACAGATTTTCCCCCAAGCATTGGCCTAGGAATAAGGGTTGTGAGCTGTGAACATATGTAGTCTGGTGCCTGCGGGTAAGGGTATGATTTTAATTAAATTTTATAGATTGTTGTGAATTGATATGAGTGATAGAATAGCTTTGCAAATAGGTAAGCTCTAATTAGCAGTGCAATGTTTCCAGAAAAAAAGCTTCGCAAAATTAAGTTTACAACTCTTACGGCTCTTTTAGCAACTCTGTTACTGTGGAGCATAAATCGCCAAAGATAAGAACACCTACGTTCTTAACAAGGTGAGTGTCCTCTGCTAGATTAATGCCACTTAGCGTACACTTGAAATTTACCGATTATGTTTACCAATATGTAACATAAAACATTTATTAATCGAAATTTGAAGTTGCTAAATAGGTGACCATTCAGTAACATAGTCATGTTCACTTTGCACAACAACAGAATTATCTGTAGAATTGAATACTTTTATGTCATTCACAAAAAGAACACAATTGCTTTTAAGTGGATCACATAAATCATTCATATAGAGTAAAACAAGATGATGACATTTCTTATGTTGCAGTGAGAACACCTTCTACCACATTCTTCCCTTCTTGTTGTCTGTTCATGAAGTCAACCAGAATTCAAGGCTCTTACCGAACATCACCCTGGGCTACAACATCTATCAGAACTTTTTCAATGCAAG
>NW_020769868.1:0-43591 GCF_900518735.1 Pseudonaja textilis
TATGGCTTCTGGAATGCATGTGTGTGTGTGTGTGTGTGTGTGTGTGTGTATGTGTCTGCCTGCCTGCCTGCCTGTCTGTCTGTCTGGATGCATGGATGTATGTGTATGGGTTGGGCATTATAAATACGGTGTTTTCTAGGCATACTCATACTATGAGTCAGTGTGTCGCTATAGTGACTAGTAAGGTGCTTAAGGTGATGCTTGTTGTGATTACCGTTCATGATAGTAGGTTAATTAGTAAAGGCCTTGTGGCATTTTTAGGGCCTGGGCCCGATAGCTTGTTTAGCTGACTTTACTTACTTAGAAGGTAGTATATTGGTAATATTGGAAGTTTTGGACTTCCAGGTTCAAGTTCGAGTCTTGACTTTCTAGTATTAAGGAGATGATTTGAACACCTGGGATAGTTCTGAATAGAGCTTTTTTTTTTTTTTTTTTTTTGAAGCAACACTTTCCACCACTCTAGTAACAATCTGGTAATCTTTAGGTTTTCCCCATAACTTCAAACATGTTGCATAGATTTATTAAAATAATTTTCAACTGCATGTAGCACATTTCCATCCACCTATCTGAGTTGCACCTCAAAGAAAATCCAAACGTAACATAATACAATTAATTGTACAAATTACAAAAAGAAAGATGTGGGGGAGGGGGAGTAAAAAGAAAATGCACTTCATTGATGATAAATATATAGGAGAATAAATATCTACAAGCAGATATGTAAAAATTCACATTCGCAAATACTCTTGCAGCCCAGGGCTGTGGAGAAGTCAATTTTATAAACTTCTGTGGTAAACATGCTTACTAAATCAGAGACATTTTATCTAGAAGCCCTGACAATGCTTAGTTTCACTTAATGTACCTGCCTGGCTAAGTTCATTCCCTGGTATGCAGAGCAATTAGGAGGACATGTCAGTATTTCATAATATTGACCTCTCTCTATGCTGTTTTAAACCTCACTGTTGGCAGCTCAGTCAGTTTTGCCATGGAATATTAGTCCTAGTGTCTGTTTCACTGCTGAACTCAGATGAACAGGTTTACTTGGAAGCTGCTAAGTCCTTTACATGAAATCTTCACTTCTGCAAATATTTTCTTTTGTGTGTGTCATGTCATTAAAAAAAACAAAAAAGAACATTCTACTCCTGTGCAAGATGGCAACATAACATACAGTATAATGTACTCCTACTCCTATTTAGGCGGGAAAATATGGAGAAACAGGCTGTTGGAGGTCAGTTACTGGTGGAGTTTGGATATATTTGCAGTTATCTTGGCAATGGTGTGGAAAAGACTGTTTTCTTTATTGTTTTCTTCCAGGACAAGTGCTTGATTTTCTAGTCTAAGATAAAAACCCTGAGATTTCCTTGCTTCTCTATTTAGATTTCTAAAATCGGTTAAAGATTGCTAGGTGCTGCCAACCTGGTACATTCTTTCATTTTCAACCTTTAGATCAGTCTGGCATTCTGGTAAAAGTCAGAGTTCTACTTGACAAGAAAATATATCATTTTGATGTAAGAGTATCTGGTAGAAATGTTTTATTCTGTATTTTTAAAAACTTTTCATGATACTCCTAGCAAACTACATCTGTCCAGTTCAATCATAATTATTTTCCTTTTCCCAAACTATAAACAGAAAACATGTTTACTACACAAATAATGGCTAAATTGCTTTGGGATAAATTTATAAATTCTCTCCTTCCATTTTCTCAATTTATTTCTAATAGTTTCTATTCTGACCTGGTGGCCTCCTGATATATTGGACTTCAACACATGCCTGCCTGGAATTTTTAAACTTCAAATCCCAGTGCCCCCAAAGAGCACTAAGTTAAGAAAGTTGCAGAAACTTCTAAGCTTTTAGCTTGGGAAAGGCAGAATGAAATGTTGGGGAAGCTATCCGTGGTTGGGTTCACACAACTTACTATGCTGTCATGATTACCATGATTTATGACCTAGCCCTTAGTATAAACTTTCAAATTTATTTTTATTTATAAATCATACTTGTAGGGCTGCCAACTCTGGAGACCTCTGGGAGGCTACAATAATAAAAACAAAATACGGAAACAATTAACTAGAAAGCACAATGATTAATTTGGAGAGAGCAACCCACAGCCAATTTTGCATACATGCTCATTTGAAGGACAACAGGGTATAAGCTGTTTGAATACCTGGGAGGATGAAGCGCTTAGGGAATCTGTACTGACAGTATTCAATTCTATACTGATGGATCACTTAATCCAAAGACTTCAAAGGAGGTGTGAGACTTTGAGACTGCAGATAACTCTTGACTTATGACTATTTGTTTAACAATGATTCAGTCATGATCATCCTCTTTAATGACCCAATAATCCCTCGCAGGATGGAATCTGGGCAACTGAATGGGGCTGAATGTTTACTGGCCAGTTGCCTTTCCCGTCACCAGTGTGGAGTTTTTGTCAGCAAATATATTCTCAGTGTGCCCAGAGAGAGAAATATTTGCCTCTACCTAGCATCAAACTCATAGCCTTCTGATTGGGAGATGAGAGCTCCGCCTCTAGGCCACTGTACCACTATTCAAAGTCATGATGACCCTAGAAAAAGTGAGTTGAGACCTTTATCCACACTTATGACCATCACACCAATCTGGGGTTATGAAATTAGAATTTGGGCACTTGGCAACCAGATCAACTGGTTGTAGCATCCTACGATATATATGATTACAATTTGCAACCTGCATTGCCAAAAATTTCTGTCCAAAAACTCCCCTTGGGGAAGCTGGATTTGCTTAAGAATTATGATTGACTAATGACTGCCATGATTTGTTAAATGACTGTCATAAAAACTGTCATAACATTGGATCTATTCATGCCATTTCCATATTGTGTCTCAACCTAAAATCCAACTAAAAAAGGTCTAGAATAACTGTAGCTTAGCCACTGCCTGGCCACCTTCTCAACAATCTTTCCAAGAAAGGAGGGTTGGATATTGGATGAAAACCTTGACAACTGGGTCAAGCGATGGCATATTAAGATGAGGAGATGTCCCTGCCTCCTTATAGCAAGTGTAAATAACTCTTCCCTTAAGAAAAAACATTTGGTATCCAATTTCTGGGAATTGCCTTCACCAACCAGATGAAGCAGGGATCTAAGTACAAATAGATGGGATAATATTCTACTCTCAATTTCCTTATATAACCAAACTTCCGCAGGTATCCAAATAAGTCCACTTGGTCATTATCTTACTTTGACCTTTCCAATCAGAGGGAATTCAACCACATTCAAGAGAATTCAAGCAAAAGAATTCAAGCAAAAGGATGCCTAGAATATGCTGGTCTTCTGGTTGTCCACGGGAAATGGAGATACAGCAATATGGAGTTGAAGCAATGGGAGCAGATTTGGATAGATAGATTTATCTACTGATGGAAGCTTTGCAGCAGAAGGCAAATAATTCTTATGATTATGTTAAAACTGAACAGAATTTCAGAAGGTTTTTCTTGACCACTTAGATTTTCAAATGATTTGTAAACTGTTAAATCAGAAGCTCATTCCAAATTAAGATTGAAGATTAAGGATTCTATACTAATAAAAGAGAATATTTGGAGCTCAGGATTGACATGAGAATTCCTCGGGCTGTCTGAGCTTGCTTGTTTTCTTGCAGATGTTTTGTTACCCAAACTGGGTAACATCGTCAGTGCAGTAAAGACCCTTCATAAGGATTATATGTCTTGGATTTGGCAAGGGACTTCCTTACTAAGAATGAATCAGCTTGTTCCACTCCAGATATCTAGGGAAGATCTTCAGAGAATCTACTCCATAAAAGATGAAGGATGGCTGTGGATCAGAAGATAGGCATTTTGGAAGCCCACAAGCAGAATGTGTTCCTTTCAAATCTACGCCTGATTCCTACTGTTCTGTTATTTGGAGAAGCTATACTTTTTCAATAGGGCTTTGGGCCCATAGTGAGTTGCCATGAGCTATCCATCTATCCAGAGGTGGTATTCAGCATGTTCTGACCAGTTCTGGAGAACCGGTAGAGGAAATTTTGAGAACCGGCAAATATTACCTCTGACTGGCCCCATCCCCATTCTCTGCCGATTGGCTGAGTCTTCTTTGGTTGCCCTACACAGGAGAATGGTGCTGGAAAACAGGTTAGTGGGGTAGGGAGGGAATGGGATTTTGCAGTAACCTTCCCCCAGGAGCGGGGTGGGAATGGAGATTTTACAGTATCCTTCCCCTGCCACGCCCACCATACCCACCAAACCATGCCCACAGAACCGGTAGTAAAAAAAAATTGAATCCCACCACTGCATCTATCACATTTATATCCATTAAAATCAAAGGCCCTCTTAGTGGATACAGTAACTGAGAGCAGATTAAAAACACTAGAACTTAAAAAATCCACCATCTGGTTATTGTTTTATATTAATGTAGATGTACAGTATTAAGGTTTCTTCATTGTACATTGTGCAATGATTGGGGTAATATAGAAATTCTCTAAAACAAACAAACAAACTAAAGAAGTCTACAAATCTCTTTCTATTCACAGGTGTAATCTTTATACTGGAAACAGCACTTATATACCACTTTATAGCCCACTCTAAGTGGTTTACAGATATTGCCCCCAACAATCTGGGTCCACATTTTACTGACCTGGGAAGGATGGAAGTCTGAGTCAACCTTGAGCCAGAGTCAACCCTGAGATTTGAACTGCCAAACCTCAGCCAGCCAGCAGACAGCACAAGTAGCCTGCAGTACTGCTTTCCAACCAGTGTGCCACTTGGCTCCAATAGCAGCTCTACCTAATGGTTTGTAAAACTCATCTCTACCTAATGGTTTGTAAAATTGGTGTTCATAATACTCCATTATGCTACTTTGCAACTTTTCATGCCATGATATTTCCAGCCTAACAGCATTGAAATTGGTAGCCTTCACTTATATTGCCAAAGATTGGCTCATCCTTCATAATTACAGAAAAAAGAGAACCATCACTTCAGTTTGATAGTGGCAAATTAAAACAAGAAGCAAAAAACAACAACTCTTTCTTTGTGCATAATAGTTCATTACTCAAATTACTTCTGCCGTCTCCTGCGCACCCCCTCCCCCCCCCCTTTTTTTTGCTTTTTAAAATTTAGAAATGGTTGGTCTTTTTCAATAGCATTCATTCTATGAGATTTAATACAGCAACAATGATAAACTCTGGTGTGATATCCTCACAGATTTTGGCTTTCTTTTACACAAGTGTGTGAGATTATCGAATCTCAGGAAATGAGCATCCTGGCTAATATTGTAACATAGAGTGGCACTCAGAACTTTTAAGGATTAGCCCCATCTGATTCATATAATGAGATTTTCATAGAACCATTTAACGTCCCCATAATCCCTTGTGGGGTAGAGTCTGGGCAACTGAATGATGCTAGCAGAGTGTTTTAATGGCCAGATGCCCTTCCTGTCACCAATGCGGAGTTTTGTTCAGCAGATATATTCTCAGTGTGCCCAGAGAGAGAAATATCTGCCTCGATCTAGGATTGAACTCACAGACTCCTGATTGTGAGGTGAGAGCTCCACTTCTAGGCCACCACATGACTCCACCATGTGTTTTATATATATATTACCAAACAAAAAAGAAAAATTAACAGTGCATTGATGTTAATAAAACAAAATCAGTATTTTATCCATCTCCATTGATATGTACTGCTTGTTCCTAAGAGGATTTTAAAATCCTTCCTTACATATGTACAGTAGTAGAATTGACTGCCAATCAATTATAGCGCCAAGGCATTGAAACAAGGTTTAATGAAGTGCCCTCAATCAGCATGGCAGTATAATAATTACAAGACTACTTCAGTTCATTCACAGCACAATCCACAATCCAGATATCCTTCTACCAAGAGCAACAACAAAACAAATCTTTCAATGATTGCCACTCAAGGTCAAGCCACAGTGGTAATCGCAGGCCCATGGTTTTCAAATAACAAAGTGTGTTTCCTCAAATAGCTATAGACATGCTTACAATGACCCAGTCATCTGAAATTTCATTTGCTTCTCACTGAGCAACACAACTAGGAATTCCAAACTGAACAAGTGCTAATCAACTCAGATATTCTGATTTTTTTAATGTCTAAATATTTTTATTATTTTTTTTAATCACAAATTCCATTTTTATATTGAACAGTGTGTTTTCTAGATGTCCAAAGTGTTACAATATAAACATCACCTTAATCATCATAATCATGTACATATACACATAATCATGTACATATATAAGATTATATCAATCGTTATTAGAAAGTATACTACCTTCCATATTGACATCAATTATATAATCATCAAAATATTTACTAATCAGTTTTTCTTTCTCATGTAGTCCATATTTCACATAAATCCATACATTTAACCTCTGTATCTATCAACTAGCCTTTTGAAGAAAAGTTATCATGTTATAAAATATTCGGAATCTTCTCTTTAATTTTTTAGAGTTAACCCATCCATTTTTGAACATTCCAGAATCTTTTTGATTATATTATCATCTGTAGGGGTTTCTTCATTTTTCAAGTATTGTGCATATATAATCCTGGCTGCTGTTAGAATATGTAAAGTTAAATATGTATTACCTTTATTATAGTTTTTTGATATTCTCAGATATTCCAATAGGAACAGGATATTATAAATGTCTAGAAGCATTACAGAGAGAATCCAAAGAAAAGAAATAATTTATCCCATAATTTAACAGTGGGTGGAAGCTGATGATTATATTTGGTGTGAAAATGGTTCATCTGTATAATTTTAACTGGCTGTTTAAAAAGATGGGAAAGTGACAATATTGTAGATATGGAATATGAATACCATATTGTAGATATGGTTCATCTGTATAATTTTAACTGGCTGTTAAAAAAGATGGGTCAGTGACAATATTGTAGATATGGAATATGAAAAGTGGTAAAAATAATTATTTGAGGATATTTTCAACTATGCTATTTTGCTTCTATAAAAGCACAATTAAAAGTAAGATGGCAGATGATTCTCAGTCCCTACAGATAGCCTAGATATGTATGTATTTTTGCAAAAAAGCTCTTTTTCCTTAATGTTTCCAGTTCCTAAATCACATCCCAGTCTCTTTTATTACTAATCACATTTCAGTTCTGACACTGTTCACATCAAACCCTGCCAGGATCAGTACAGATATGACTTTAAACTTACATTGATGGCTCAATTATGTCTCCATTAACTGATAAACACAGTTCAAATCTATTCCCTAAATTTGGATCTGGAAAACTGTAAGAACATGAGGACCATAGTAAGATCAGAGTGAAGGTTGAGGACCAGCAACTGCCCATCCACAGAAGATCACGTTATAACCATACCACCAACCACTTAGTTTCAAAATGACCCACGGCTGAACAAAATACAATTACAGTAGTCCTTGACAAAGGACCATAATTGAGTCCAACACTTGCTGCTAAGCAAAATACTTGCAAAGGGAATTTGCTCCATTTTATGACCTTTCTTGCCACAGTTGCTAAGTGAATCATTGCAGTTGTCAAGTAAGCAATGCAGTTGTTAAGTGAATCTGGCTTTCCCATTGACTTTGCTTAGGAGAAGGCTGCAAAAGGTGATCACATGATCACATGCAACCATCGTAAATAGAGTCAGTTGCAGAGTCAGAACATTTTGATCAAATGACCACGGGGATACTTCAATGGTTGTAAGAGTGAAAAGCGGACAGAAGTCACTTTTTTCAATGCTGTTGTAACTTGGAACAGTCACTAAATAAACTGTAGGACAGTGCTCCAGAAGCTTAACGTCATTGCCCAGAGGATCATTGGTTGCCCTCCCCATTCTTTGGAAGAGCTTTATAGCAAACCTAGAACTACACCGCCTTCAATCTGATCTTAGTGTATAAAATCATACATTGTAATGTCCTACCTGTCAATTAATACTTCAGCTTCAACCATAACAATACAAGAGCAAACAATAGATACAAACTCAAGGTAAACTGCACCAAATTTGATTGCAGGAAATACAACTTTAGCAACAGAGTGGTCAATGTCTGGAATACTCTTCCCCAAAACCCAAAAACTTTAACCTTAGACTGTCTACTATTGACCACACCCCTTTCCTAAGAGATCTCTGGGGGTGTGCATAAGTGCACCAAAGTGCCTACCGTCCCTGTCCTATTGTTCCTTTTATTTATTTATTTTTCTTATATGTATCCATGTATTCATAGCTATGTTTTTACTTATACCTAAGCAGTTGACAACCAAATAAATAAATAAATAAAAAATAAAAATAGCTCCCCTAGCCTTAAGAAAGTTCAAAACATTCTTAAAGATCCATCTCATCCTGGGCACCCTTTTTTTAATTATTAGCATCTGGCAGACAGTACAGGACAATAAAGACAAGGACCAATAGGCTGAAAAACAGCTTCCATCCCAGGGCAGCAACTATATTGAATTCTACTGTATAGTGCAATATTAATGCAATAGCAGGGGTTTTCAATTCAGTTGCATAGAATGTGAAGGATGTGTGTTTTTGTTTTATTTTTTATAGTTTTCTTATGCACACTGAAGATGACATTTAACTTTGTTGTATGAGGTGCAATGACAATAAAGTACTACTTACTACTACTACTACTATTACTGTTGTAAGTTGTGGACCGCCTGTGATTCAGAAGTTCAAATTTCAATGCCCCTGAAGTAGAAACAGCATTTACATTTTCTCACTGACGGTGGGAACTTAATAGTTTGGTATTACTTTGTTCTTCTGTACAATAGAGATACTAATCTAACTGAACCTTCCACATTAAGCCAAGCAATCTAACTGAGCCATGAAGTGACACTTCTGAGATTTACTGCCAAGTCCAGGCCAGGAATCTTGACAGTTAGGACAAGGGAAATCAAAATTATAAAAAATAATCCCACTGAGATTTGCAGTTTTGAACCTGTCCTTAGGCAAGCCATCAAAGTCTACCAAATGATGGCAAGGATACACATTATAAACTATAAAGTTTATACAAAGTCAAAGAATGTATAAAGTCAGGATCTTAAAAGGTTATTTTTCTATTTTTCCACTCTGAAATATGTTTCAGAGACCATAAATATCCAACAGTTTCCAACAATTCATATCACCCTAGGGTGATCCAGAAGTGGCCTATGCAGATACTACACAGCATTGATCTTTTATGGTTTGTGGGGCTTTAGGGAGAAAGAATATCTCTTCTCCTCCCTCATTACGTGAATGGATTTTTATTCTCTCCTAGGAAAAATAAACCCAGTTATTTCAAGACATGATTGGGCTTAAGTGGAATCCTCTGATCAGAAGGAAAGCATCTCCTTGACATGTTTTGGTTTCTTTCAGTTGTCTTCACTGGTGGTGCTAGGCAGAAAATGGCTGAAAGGACCAAATTCAGTGCCATATAGATGTCTTAAAAGAAGGTCAGATTGGTGTTGTTATTATTACTTAAATTTATCAGCCACTGGTTCCAGCAAATGATTTACAACATAGAAACAAGACAAATAAAATCAAAATAAAAAGGGTAAAGATAATAGAATAACAAACAATTAATCAGTGGAACAACTTGCCTCCAGAAGTTGTGAATGCTCCAACACTGGAAGTTTTTTAAAAGATGTTGGATAATCATTTGTCTGAAGTGGTATAGGGCTTCCTGCCGAGGTAGGGGGTTGGACTAGAAGACCTCCAAGGTCACTTCCAACTCTGTTATTCTACCCTATTCTACTCTGCTCTGCTCTGCTCTACTCTGTTCTAAACCAGCTGAAAACAAAACAAAAAGCTAACTTAAAAGGAGACTTCAATTATCATCACTAGAAACTCAAAGCAACCTATGGAATGTCTGTCTTATTTATTTATTTTATTTATTTACTGAATTTATATTGCCGTCTATTCGCCCATGGCGACTTGAGGTGGCTTACAGAATGTAAAACCATATTTAAAATAAAAAGCAATAAAAAGAATCACATAAATTAATAAAGTACAATAGAACATAATCTGTGGAGGGAAATCACCTCCCAACTCCCACCCCCGCCCCAACAACAGCAAATCACATGAGCCATTTGATGGGCTCCATCCTGCTCTGAGTTCCCCAGACCCATTGGCAGAACTAGGTCTTCAGTGCCTTCTGGAAGAGTATTAGTGAGGGGGCCATTCTAAACTCTGGGGGAATGATGTTCCAGAGAGAGGGAGCCACCACAGAGAAGGTCCTTCTTCTGGGTCACACCAGGTATATCTCCCTCAGGGATGGGACCCACAGCATTCCCACTCTAATGGGTTGGGTAGATGTGAGTGGCAAGAGACTTCCCAGTTTTCCTACACCAGTTTTGGCAGAGGTGTCAAACAGGAAGTATTGGGACTTTCCCCCCGCTTCATTAAACTGGACATGGGCGTGGCCAGTGCGTGATACATCTGGTCCATGGGCAGCGAGTTTGACAGCCCTGGGTTAGGGGATGTTTAAGATAATTTGCCTAGGATTTTGACAAATTTGGCAGCATCACCAAATGCCTTATGATTTTCAATCTCTTCTTATAAATATATCCCCTTTCATCAGTATTTATGGAGTTGCAAATAAATAATGAATAACTTCAGGAAAGAAGAATCAGCAGATATAAAAGAGAATACCCTTCATCACTACATTTTTAGAAAACAGTAGAATGCTAAAATGAAGAGGGATGTATTGTGTTTGTTTTGTTTCCTTTTTCTTTGTTTTGCTTTCTGGAATGATGCTAACATTTAATTTTTTTGTAGTTGTTTATCTGTAATCTTGTTAGACTTGCTCTTTAAAGTCATAATGGGAGATTGGAGGAGGGGGTTATTGCTGCATGAAAAAATAAACACAGAGACACAGAGGACAAATGTCAAATGCCATCTAAAGATGTCAAAACATTATGACATTTTCTTTTGACATATTCACTAATGAATAAACTCACTTTCAGGATTCAAAAAGGCTTTTAAACATTCCTTCTGTACATAGCAATAGCACATAGACTTATATACCACTTCACAATGCTTTACAGCCCTCTCTAAGTGGTTTACAGAGTCAGCCTATTGACCCCAACAATCTTAGTCCTCATTTTACCGGCCTTTGAAAAATGGAAGGCTGAATCAACCTTGAGCCTGATGAGATTCAGTCTGCCAAATTGCAGGCAGCCAGCAGTCAGCAGAAGTATTCTGCAGTACTGCATTCTAACCACTGTGCCATCGTGTCTCAGATCATTCTGAAAGACCTCCCCAAAGACATGTGGCTTCGATTAATACATGAACCGGCAATAGTTAGCTTTCTGCATTCCACATGCCACATGCAGCATATTGTATGGAACCCATCTGCTACCTGAGGGAAGGCTGGTTAGCATGATATCAGAAAATGGTACGTTACCCATATGTTAAGCTAAGTATCTTGGGATCAAATGGGATGAGAACATGAATGCCTTTTTTTCTGGCATTATGCTGCAATCTCAGCATGTGTTGGAAATGTCTCAAGATTGGTTTTCCATATCAGCATTTACATATTAACATTCAGCTATGGAATTAGCTCTCTGGAGCAATTATTTAATAATAATAAAGGTATTTTATTGTTTTCTCCATTTCTATATCAATGTAATATAAATTAAACAGAATGAACTGATTAAAAGTTCCTTCTAATTAGCAAAGTATTCCGAAGTATTAGTATTCCAAAGAATCTCTCAAATTGGGTCCAAACTGATCCAAAGATTGTAAACCACTGACTTGTTATTACAGGACAGAAATCAGAGCAAGTCTTATACATAAATGAGTAACACAACAAAAATCTAAATAAATGCAATACATAGTTGCTTATTAAACTTTCCACCAGGACCATCTGCTGGTAGTTTCTAACATATACAAATACACCTTCTATATTCTATATTCATAGTTTTGTCTATACACATTTATTACATATGTATAACATTTTGCTCTATTAAACGGGATAGTGAAATATTTTATTCATTTATCAAAAATTATATATACACATACACCAGCAACTTTCAATGTATTAAAAATATACAGAAAAAAAGGAGGTAGAAATAAAGAAATGAAAAATAAAAAAATATATAATAATGCCTTCTGTCCTTTTTATAAAGAAATTATCATTCTAAGCTTTTTCCCATCTTCTGCGTCCATTAAAAAAAATTCTTAATACCCATGATATCAGGCACCAAGCAATAAAGCATATATTACTTCTAGAAAATGAAAATGAATGTTGACAAAAGGCTTGAAGAATTTACTAATATATGATATTGCTTTGCCCATTTTATTCCGGAGTATTCCTTTAAATACAAATCCAAGATGAATTTGTGTTCTGAAATACAAAACATTTTTTCAACCCATTCTCAGTTTAAAACTCTCCTTCATTGTCAGTAACTCTCATAATAGCGTCAATAAATGATATTGAAAACACACATCTTCCTTAGTCATGTAAAATTGCAAAAAAGACCAGAGAAAGGTAGTATTTCTTTTTTCACACAAAGCTCTTTTTTTAAAAATAGCTGACATTTAACAAACACTTGTAGCAACCTGACTTTAACATGATAGAACTTGACATCATCTAAGCCAATGGTTAGAAAACAAGATACAGTATAGCAAAAAACCTCATTAATTTTGTAGATTAGAAGTTGGATTTGCTGATAAGAACCAATAAATCTCTCAGAAATACAGCATAAATAAGTTAAATATACACAGCTGATAATTGACTTATCCTATCATAAGATAAGGTCCCATTTTCATATATAAAAATAAAATATAACATGATCCCAACTTATTGAGAAACAAAAATATTATCTATACACAATGCCAAGACTTATTTTCATATAGCGATATAGTGGGGCAACCCCACAACAACTGGATTATCATTTGAACACTATTGGCCTTGGTAAATTCACTATCAGTCAATTGCAAAAGGCAGCTTTATTTGGAACAGCTTACATCCTGTGATGATATTTGTAAAACCATCAAACATCCACATCTACCTACCCCAGGTTCTTGGGAAGGACTTGATTAGGTGGACAAAAATGCCAAATCCAATCTGAACATCTGTCTGACTGTGTGATTAACCATAATAATGTCTATGCACACACTAAATACATTTAGATTTCTGAATGGAATTCACTCAAACCATGCAATTAGCATTCCTTTGACTTTAACAATACCTCAAATCACTCATTAACAAAAGCTGTTCAGAATGAAATACGGATATTTCCTTTTATTCTGAATTATTAATCCACAATTTTATTTTTCTTTCCTTTGCAGCATAATCTGAAGAAAAGCTAAAAAAAGAAATCAAACTCTAAAATGAACCAAGTGTGTTTTCTATTTTTCTAGGGAGTGAAACAATTTGAACAGGGAGAGAACTATAAATTTAATTCTTATGCAAATCATATTTTTGTTTGTTTTTATTCATATATAAAACTTAAAGAACGCCCATCAGACCACCTACAGAGCAATTCATGATACATTTAATAACAACATGTTTTTTAAAATAACAACAGCAGATGCCACCAATTATACCAATTTCTCAAAATGTGCACCTTAATTTATAACAAAATGAGAAGCTAAAATACAGGAATACTTAATTTTCTAGTTGATTTCCTGTTTGATAATTAACATTTTAAAACAGACGTGAATCCTCCCAGTTCAAGACTCTGTGTTCATGTCAATGCAAAATATCACTGTGGGGGACATAATTACTATATAATAGCAGTCTTCACCACATCTTGCCAGAAACTATAAGGGCCATAGTTCCACAGATGGATCTGTGGCAAATTTAATTAAATATCAATCATCTTATCAAGAACAACAAACATCCACAATAATTTCAAAGCAACCTTTAATCGTTTTTCTAAAACGTTTTTTCTCAGTCAGTTAGTTATATTTATTGCAATTTTTTGTTGCCAAAATGTTCTTTAACATCATTGAAACATTTCCAAAAGAGAGAGAGAGAGAGAGAAAGAAAGAAAGGATTTTACCTTGCGGATTCCTCTGCTTAGTTCCTCTCCATAGTTTGTCCCTAGGATCTCGAATATAACATTGGGATTCCCTCCATTCTCTGCAAATTCCAGATCTCCTGTCAAGCCATTCACTCCACCCTTAAAAACAAGAGGGAGAAAACTTTCACATGTATAAAGGTAAAGGTTCCCTCACACATACGTGCTAGTAGTTTCCGACTCTAGCGGGTGATGCTTATCTCTGTTACAAAGGCAAAGTCCAAAGATATCTCTGGCATGACTAAATGCTGAAGGTGCATGGAACACTGTTACCTTCTCACCAAAGTGGTCCCTATTTTTCTACTTGCATTTTTACATGCTTTTGAACTGCTAGGTTGGCAGAAGCTGGGAAAGGTAACGGGAGCTCACTCCATTATGCAGCGCTAGGGATTTGGACCACCGAACTGCCGACCTTTCTAATTGACAAGCTCAGCATCTTAGCCACTGAGCCACTGCATCCCTTGTTCACATGTATGCTTCATTTCAAATATATCATCCTGCCCTTATGAAATTCACACACAGCAAAATATTCAACATTCATTATGAACGTTCAACGTTCATTATTCAAAATGTTTTATGCATTCGTGAACTCCTAATAACTACAAAAAGTAGAATAACAACTTGGAAGAAATTTAAAACAGTTGCAATAATTTTAATATATTGGCTATTTCTTTCATTTACTTCTTTATGCTTCTTTTTAAAAAAAAAACCTATGCAAACACTTACAAAGGTGAGGTGTCTAATATATGTATATATGCATGCAATTAATATAGCCGCCTCTCTCAATCAATGACTCTGGGCAGCTTACATCCAAATGTTAACTTTCCAGTACTCAAATCTGATCAGTCGTGTGTAACACAGGCAATTGTTGAAGTCTCTACAGAAAACAACATTTGATTAAGTTGATGAAAGAGTCACATTTTATGAATATTAAAAATGTGAATATTTTGCCAGGCAGGTAGAAAGATGCACATCTTCTGGTAGGCTTGTACTTGGAAATGGAATAATTTTGAAAGGATTGCAACCCCAACCTTTTAACTACATTTGTCAACTATTTAAATGTGTTCCACATGGTATAAAAGAGACAACGGAACAGTCTTCCATAAGATTGTAAAAAGCAGATTAGAATTTTAAAAAGTCTTCTTAAAATAAGCTAATATTTTTCTGAAAGAAGAGAACCTCAAGAAAAATCTTGCATAAAAAAAGCAATTGTATTGCATTTATTTGCTTTATTCTAAAAAGTGACTTATGACCGTTTTTCACAGTTATGACCATTGCAGCCTCTCCATGGCCACATGATCAGAATTCAGATGTTTGGCAGCTGACTCATATTTATGATGGTTGTAATGCCCTGGAATCATGTGATTACCTTTTGAAACCTTCTGACAAGCAAAGTCAAAGGGGAAATCCAGATACACTTAACAAACCTGTTACTAACTTAACAAATGCAATGATTCACTTAACAAATGTGGTAACAAAATTCGTAAAATGGGGCAAAACTCACTTAAGAAATGTCCCACTTAGCAATATAAAATTTGGGTTCCACTGTGGCCGTAACTCGAGGACTACCTGTATCTTTCCTGTTAAACACAGTGCACCTAGAATCCCAAACATGATTTTGCCCAGGGGTGGGCTTCAAAAATTTTAGCGATGGGTTCTCTGCCCAGTTGCTGCATGGGTGTGGCCATGATGGATGTGGCCTAGTCAGCCTCCTGCACCACAGTGGAAGTGGGTGTTTTTGCTCTCCCTGGGCTCCGGAGGCTCTCTGAAAGCCGTAAACTTCTGAGAGGCCCATTTTTCACTCTTCCTGAGCCTCTGCGCACATCCTGAACTTATTTGCATCCAAAACGGGCCACAGGGGGGCCCCGGGGAGGGGGGGGGGGGGGGGGGGCAGGGCCAGGCAGGAGTGGGATTTGGGGGTTGTCTAAACTGCGTAGAATCTTAGCTAGGGGCTCTCCCAAACCCGTGCGAACCCCCAGCAGCCCACCCCTGGATTTTGCCAGCCTGAAGACTAATTCACTAGGATAAAAATGAACTTTCGTGTCTCCTATTTCAAAGATCAATATTATCCGTCACTGACAATAAAGAGCCAGAAATTGGGAAGCAGGACATTAGATCTATGGATCATTCTTGAGATTGAGGGAAAACAGCATCCGCAGCTCTGTTTTCCATAGGGCATATGAAAAAAAAGACTTGCTTTTTGTCAAGAGCTGAGATAAATGTGACTGAAAAAAACCTAGAAGGCAGTTAGACATAATAAAGTGGCATCATTTTTCTTTAGAGTGTATTGTTTGTATCAGCCTTATTTAATAATTTACATAGATTACAAATAGAATGGCACCACCATTATTTCTCATAATTGCTTTGGTCACCATTTCTTGAAGTGTCTTTACTGAATAATGGGAAAATTGTCAAAAGTTTGAATAATGAAAATGGGGAGTTTTTAAACCCAAAATACCTTGATGGTCTCTACTTAGAATAATGGAGAAATTGTGAAAATGATCTAATTCATTATATTTCTTCCAGTTTTGAGATGTGAGAGCAGATTCTTATTTTGGCTCAAATGGGATTTGCGATGATTTTTACTTTTATGAATTTTCTAGATCTGATGGAGAATCCAAAAGTAACTTGATTTTGATTCCTTCTTGGTATATTCAGGTGTATTCTTATAGTACAGGGGTGTCAAACTCAAGGCCCGCAGGCTGGATCCAGCCTGCAGGGTGCTTATACCTGGCCCATGGGGCCACCCTGGAAACAGCAAAGGACCAGTTCTCAGCACTCCTGCGGCCATCCTGAGCTCCATTTTTGTTGGCAGAGGGTTGCAGAAGGCTGTTAGGCTGTTGCAACTGGAAATGGAGCTTGGGTGGGCTGCCCACAGCCTTTATGAGCTCCGTTTTCATTACAGAAAGTTGTGGGAGGCCGTCACAGTTTGAAACGGAGCTCGGGAGGACAGCATGCAGCTTTCATGGGCTCTGTTTTTGCTGGCAGAGGGTTGCAGGAGGACATCACAGCTGGAAATGAAGCTCAGAAGGGCAGCAGACAGCTTTCACAAATTTGCTGGCAGAGGGTTGCAGGAGGCCATCGCAGACAGAAACAGAGCTCGGGAGGACAGCGTACAGCTTTCACGAGCTCCGTTTTTGCTGGCAGAGAGTTACAGGAGGCAGTTGCAGCCAGAAACGGAGCTGGAGAGCTCATTTTCACTGGCAGAGCACTTGGGCCATTACAGACAGCCCGACATGAATGATGTTGAGCTGGTCACGTCCACCCTGGCCATTCCCACTGTGGCCTCCCGAGGTCAAAAGCAAACCTGATGTGGCCCTCAATGCAATCAAGTTTGACACCCCTGCTATAATATATATTCAGATTAGGCTCTATTTCAAGTTCATATTGTAGTAACCCAAATGGTATATGGAGGGCTAACCTCATACAGGTGGCAAAACAGTTAGATGTTTGTAAGAAACACTGTTCAACCAAAAACTGTATACAGGCGGTCCTTGACTTATAACCATTCATTTAGCAACCATTCGAAGTTACAACAGCGTTAGGAAAAGTATCTTATGATCAGTCCTCAGACTTATAATTGTCATACAATCAAAATTCAGGCACTTGACAACTAGCATGTACTGTATGTACGATGGTTCCAGCATCCGGGGGTCATTTATGACTTTCCCAGCTATCTTCCAACATGTAAAAGTCAATGGGGAAGCTGTATTTGTTTAATAACCACATGATTTGCCTAACAACTGTAGTGATGCACTTAACAATGGCAAAAAAGGTCATAAAATTAGGTACAACTCAATTGCCTTGCTTAGCAACAGAAATTCTGGTCCCAGTTGTGATCATAAATCCAGGACTGCAGGTAGTCCTTGACTTACAAAAGTTCATTTAGTAACCGTTGAAAGTTACAATGGCACTGAAAAAAGTGACTTATGACCGTTTTGCACACTTACAATTGTTGCAGTATCCCCATGTATAGTAGCAATTGAGATCCTGTAGATGGCGCTAGCAGCACACTGCAGTGTCTAAAATCTATATGGGCCTCTTTGCTCTTTTCATGATCTCATTCCCTATCTTTCTTGAGTTGGAAAGTCTCGGACTTTCCAGACTTATAAGTGATCTCATTTTACTAACATCACCACTATTCTTAAGGATTGCTTGGGAGGTTTCACCTGCTGTATCTATTCTCCAATCCTAATGCTGTATCTATGAGGGGATTCACCAGTCTGAATGCTGCATCTAGGTTGCCTTTGTCTTCTTGTAAAAACCCTATAAAATGCAATAAATGCTGCCCAGGCAGTCAGACATCTTGGCACCCTGCACAATGACTGGTCTTTGAAACCCATCACTCATGGTCACGTAATTTACAATCGGATGCTTAACAACTGACTGTAGCAGTGTCATGACGGTAGCAGTGTCACAGAGATACGTGATCACCTTTTGTGACCTTTGAACAAGCAAAGTACATGGGGAAAACAGATTCACTTAATCATCTTACTAATTTAAGAACTGCAGTGGTTTATTTAACAAAGATGGTGACAAAAGTCGTAAAATGGGGTAAAAGTCACTTCACAAATTTCTCACTCAGCAACATAAATTTTGTGCTCAAGTGTGGTCATAAGTTGAGGATTACTTGTATCTTTATTCATTGGCATGTTCATATGACAAGCCCTTTAAAAAAACCAACATGCAATCCTGTGATAAATATGAACATAGGTTGTGAACTATGTGCTGAGTACATTTCAGGGTCCCTAGAGTTTCATACTGAAGTTGATCTTGATAAATTCTAGAATACTGAACTAATCCCCAATCAAAAGGCTGCAAAACATATCATAACTTAGATAAACGCTGGGTTTAATTTTTTTTAAAAAAAATCTTCTGCTGAATTTTTAATTTTAAATGTTTTAAAATGCATCGAAGCAGTACATATTAAAATAAACACAATTTGAAATAATGGGGGGCGGGGGAATGCATTTGGAAACAGAAAGTTTGAGATGGAAAACTGATCGCATATTTAAACATATATACACTAGCCGTGAATGAATGTTTCCCATTAAGAAGGGTATGGGAGTTTCCTAAAAACGTTTGCCACCTTTAAAAACCCAAATTTGCAGTCCAAATCAATTATTTTTCAAATTGCTTAAATTATACTGCATTTCCATCCCTGAGAGCTGCAATTATTGATTTGTTTTTTTAAAAACAAACTTTATTGATTATACAACTAAAATATCAAACAAACACATACAGAACATATGGGGGAAAAAAAAGAAAGAAAGGAAAAAAACTATTTAAAAACTAGCAGTTCTATTATTGACAGTCTATCGTTCCTTATTTGTTATCAATATTGGTGACATATTTACAAATACATCTTTTTGCAAATATATAATTACTACCTCTTTTACATTTTACAGTATTTACTATTATATTTTCTATTTTTGTTCTATCCAGTCATACCAGCATTCCCAGCTTCTTTAATATTCTGATGTTTCTTTTTCCTTAAGTGCTAAAGTTAATTTATCCATCTCTGCACAGGCTGTTATTTTCCGAATGACCATTTCCTCTGTTAGAATGTCTGCTTGTTTCCAACATTGTGCCAAGGTTATTCTGGCTGCAGTAAGAATGTGCAGTATTATATATGTGGCTTTTTTAGAAAATTGTCTATTAAATATCCCCAGTAAGAAGAATTCTGGTTTTAATTCAATTTGCTCCGCCGTTATTTCCTCTAACCATTTTTTTATTCTGTACCAGTATCTTTGGGCTTCAGTGCAGGACCACCATATGTGAAAGAATGTTCCGTGTTTCTTTTTACATTTCCAGCAATTTGGATTCATGTTAGGAGATGTCTTTGCTATTCTTGAGGGTGAGAGGTGCCATCTATAAAACATTTTATAGGCATTTACTTTATATGTTGCTGATTTTGTAATTTTATTATTCCTGGTCCAGATCTTTTCCCATTTTAATAATGTAATGCTACATGCTATGTTTCTACTCCAAGCTATCATATTGCCTTTAACTACTTCCTCTTCTAATTCTATCTCTAATAATTATAAAATGTAGTTATATTTTTTTATCTGGGCCTAATAGGATTTTATCTAATTGTTGCGGCTTAGCATAAATTCCAAAATTTTTCTTATCCTGATTGTATCTATTTTGAATTTGCAGGTAAGCCCACTGGTCTACTTGTAGCCCTTGTTCTTGGAGATCTTGCCATGATTTTAAAGTTCCTTGCGCATCAAGAAGGTCTTTGTATTTTATCATTTTGTTAAGATCTAAATTATTTGGATGTATCATCGCCTCCATCCTTGAGATCCAGATTAGGATTTTTAAATAATTTTTTAAAAAATTTCATTTAGCCAATAAGGAGTCTCTAATTATATGTCTGTGGAAATAATTCTGTTTGATTTTTCTAATGTCCCATAAAAATGCATGCCACTCCCTCTGTAAGTCGTGGCCTTCTAGAAATAGGATTCTTTTATTCGACAAGTTTACCCACTCTTTCAGCCAAAGTAAGGAGGCTGCAGTATAGTATATTTCCCAATTTGGAAGTGCCATACCTTCCCTGCTCTTCATATCTTGCATTGCCTTTAGGTTTATCCTCGTTTTTTTCCCTTGCCAAATAAATTTGGTGGTCATCTTGTTAAATTCCACAAAGTAATTTTTATGTATTTTTATTGGTATTGTTTGGAATAAGTAAATAAATTTGGGCAGAATGTTCATTTTTATAGTGGCAATACTCCCTAGTAGGGAGATTTGCAATTTTACCCATATCTCTAAATCTTTTTTGACTTGTTGTAATAATTTATTATAATTATTTTCCATTAGAGTTTTGCATTGAGCCGTCAGCCAAATTCCTAAGTATTTAACTTTTTTGAACTATTTGTAATCCCATTATCCTTTCTAATTTTAATTTCTGTTTTTCTGTCAGATTTTTAGTCATTATTTTCATTTTTTCCCTATTGATTTTAAGTCCTGCAACTTTCCCAAATTGATCTAACTCTTTCAGTAGCTCTTGACCTGTTTCAATTGGTTCCTCTATGAAAAAAACCATATCATCCGCAAATGACTGGAGTTGGTATTCTTTTTTCTTAATTTTTAATCCTTTTATTCCTGGGTTCTGTCTAATTCATGTAAGCAATGTTTCCAAAGATAATATGAAGAGCAGGGGAGAGAGTGGACATTCCTCCCTGACACCTTTCTCTATTTTTATTGAACGTGTGTACTCTCCATTAATTATAATATTCGCCTTTTGTGAGTCGTAAATTGTAGTCACAATGTTTTCAAATTTAGTGCCTAAATTCATATTGTAAATTTGTTGAATTAGGAATTGCCAATTTAGGTTGTCAAAGGCCTTCTGTGCATCCAAGAATACAAGGGCTATTTGTTTTTCTGTATGGGCTTTGTAGTACTCAAAACATTTATCACTATTCTTAAATTATTCCTAATTTGTCTATTGGGAAGGAATCCATTTTGATCTTTATGTAATCCGTTTTGATCTTTATGTATATATTCATTGAATATTTTTTAAAATCTATTTGCTATAATTGTGGTAAATATTTTATAATCAGTATTTAAATGGGAAATTGGTCTATAATTTTGTATAAGTTGTAAATCAGAGTCTTCTTTCAGGATCAACAATATCAGTGTCTCCTTCCATGAATCCAGCATTCTTGCTGCAAGTAAGACCTCATTATATACTTCCACCATGAGAGGTCCTATTTGTTCTCCTATTTTCTTATAAAGTTCCCCTGGTATCCCATCCCAGTTTATATTTGGTTATAGCACATAAAAAATAGGAGGTGATAATTATTTAGGTATTGATATTTGATTATAGGTGTTGAATATATTAAATTAAATAATGTATTGTGACTAATTGTGATTACTATAGATTAACTAATTAATTATTGTATAGCAAGGTTGATATATTTTCATTTAGATTTGTAAGCATTTGAAATATTTTTTTTATAACACTATTTTGAGATTAGGAATTTCATAGCATTTATAGATATACAGATTAATAGTACTTAAATTTAAATAGAGGAATTTGATATATTGTTAAGATCTACAAATCCAGGTATTTTATTTAGAAAATAGCTTTAAAATTGTTCTGGAGAATATATATATATTGACAAGAGAGGTTAACCCTGTAACATATTTTATTAATTAGAGTAGTGGCCATACACAGATGATACTTTTCAATAGCAAATGATAATTTTGGATAACATATTTAGTATAATACAAAAACAAAAACAAATTTTACAAGAAGACTACTTCAATACAAACAACTACGACACCATCACCCTCAGTGATGGCACAAAAGACAATTGAAGAAACTCTACCTGGAGAGAAACAACCTGTCATCACAAATGCTAATATCCAATTGACCCTTCTTACTTTACAAGAATCCATGCTGAAACTTCAGGAAATAATGACCAAAAATCATACTGAAACAAGAGCTGACACAAATGAATTAAAAGAAGAGATGGGGAACTTAAAGGCAGAAATGAAATTAGACATCTCAAAGCTGGATAAAAAAATTGAAACAGTACAGCAAGCACTAGAAAGAAATGAATCAACAATAAAGGAGGTTGAGAAAAGGACGGAACAAACAGAAAAGAAGCTGGAAGTGGTTGGTGAGCAATTAAGAAACATGAGCAAAGAAATAGATGATTCCTTGGTATATTTGGAAATGGACAAGGCCACAGCATATTTGAGATTCCAAAACATAATGGAGTCTAAAGAAGAGGATTTGGAACACGTGATGGCAGGAATATTAGCAGAACTGTTGGAAAAAGATAAGGACGATATCCTGAAACTCTACAGAGTGAGCACAAATTATGCAAGATGACATAAATATCCAAAAGAGTTCCATGTAAGATTTACCAGAAGAAAGGTTCACGATGTTATATATAAAATTTCTAGAGAAGAGGCAATTACATATAAAGGAAAAGAAATCTTGATGCTTAAACAAATCCCAAGAAGAGTGAGAGAGCAGAGGCGAGATTATAAATTCTTGGCAAACCAATTAAACCAAAAAGGCATCATATTCAGATGGCTAATTCCAGACGGGATGTTAATCACATGGGAAGAAAGAAAAATTAAAGTAGATTCCATGGAAAAAGCCCAAGAATTCTATGAACGATTGGTAGGTCCTGAAGAATAGAGTAGTAGAGATGAACTAGAAACAAATTCGCAAGACGGCCAAGACTATCAAAAGTATAGAGATGGGAATTATAGGAACTTGAAAAATATACAACACAAGAGAGAGAAGAACCGAAGATGCACAATCAGCTACAAAGAGAGACAGGAGTAACTACAAGACAAAGAGCAAGAGTCAATTAGGTGATGGACAAAGAAAAGAAAATACTATCAATTAACATAAATGGCCTAAACTCTAGGATAAAAAGGAAAAGAATACTAACCAAACTAATTAAACATAATGCAGACAGAATATGTTTACAGGAAACTCATATAAGGAAGGAAGAAGAAAAATATATAGAATGCCCCAAGCTAGGGAATTTGTATGTCACCAGCAGATTTTAGGAAAAAGAAAGGGATAGCAGTATACGTGAAAGAGGACATGAAAGCAGAGCTAATTTGGACAGACCCCTATGGAAGAATTCTGGTGTTACAAATTTGGATTAAATCAACTCCAATTCTATTAGTGGTAATTTATACCTCTAATGATAACCAAAAGGAATTCTTTAAACAATTACATGGGAAAATAGTGGAATTAGAGAAAAAGAATATTTGTATCTTGGGGAACTTCAATGCTATTGTGGACCATCAGAAAGATCATAATAGTGGGGGAAAAGAGGAAAAAAGGAGAACTACCGAAAACATGTGAGGAAATGATGATTGAACTAAATTTGATAGACATGTGGAGGAAATTAAACAATGAAAAAAATCAATTTACATTTTATTCCAATCCTCATCAGTCATGGACACGAATTGATATGGTGTGGATGAATGGTGAGCTAGTAAATGAATTAAAAGAGATTGAAATTTACCAAATGAATGGGCAGATCACAATCCGATTCAGATAGTGTAGAAAGGTAGGAAGAAACCAAGGAAAAGGTGGACTTTAAATACACAGCTAATTAAAGAGAAAGAATTTATGAATAGACTTAAGGAGGAATTACAGTATTTCTTAAAAGAAAATAACATTGAGGCAACTGCAATTATTGATTTGTAATGGCTTATCTAGGGGCACTATGGCTGTGTGGCATGTTTCCATTTTATTTTAATGGTTTTGGATTGTACCTTAGTCAGTCATACTATTTAACCATGTGGAAATTACAGTTTCTCATTGCTAAATACCATGTTTCCCCCCAAATAAGATCCTGTCTTATATTTTTTTGCCACCAAAAAGGCACCAGGTCTTATTTTCAGGGGATGTCATTCACCGACTCACCTCATTTACACATGTTGTCCTCGGCCTCCTTTTCACTGTCAGAGGCCTTCCGGAACTTCATCTTCTGCAGTTATCAAGGCTTTCCTGAAGGCTTCTTCAGATGATAACAGAGCTCCGGATCAATCTGGAGCTTTGTTATCAGCTACAGAGGCCTTCAGGAAAGCATTGCCAGCCTTGCCAGCTGTAGAAGAAATGGGCCAGCAAGGCAGGTGTCGGGGTGTGCAAGGCCTGGCTACAACTGTCCAAAGGTAAGTAGTAGGCAGCTCTACCTCCCCATCCCCACCCTAGCTTAATTTTTACCCATGCACTCTATTAGGGGAATTAATTATTTTTGGGGTAGGGCTTATATTGGGTGTACATGTAAAATCAAGCTAGGACTTACTTTCAGGGTCGATTGTATTTTCGGGGAAACAGGGGTAGCTATAGGGATATTAAACATGGGTGATCTCTCCATGATTGCAATTGGAGTAGTCTGGTAGTTACTACCAGTGAGGAATTCAAAACAAAACAAGAAATTTAGCAGAATTTAACAGCTAGAGTCACCTCTATGTGCTATGCTTTATAGAGAAGGGAATAGGTCATGGCCGCAGACTTTTTATCTGTCAAACGCAGAGGGAAAATTAGCTGCAAAATGAAGGCCTGAACCTTTAGAAACTCCAATTGTTATTTATGTGGTACAGGTGCTGTGTGTTTCTGACAACAAAAAATTGAAGGAAAAGCATTAAAAACCCAAAGCCCAGAGGTAATAGTCTGAAGTCAGGAAAAAGATTAGAAATTGATTATTCCCACTTAGAAGTTATAAGAAAAGCGAAGGCTAGAATCTATGCAAGTCTTTATTTCTGCCTGCTGAACTTTCAGGCAACTGAACCTACAGTCTTGAGAGCTGGTTTTATCTATAAAGCACAACCCCAGAGTAATTTAAGAAGCAAAATCATTGAAGATTTATTGTTTTTTTATAAATGGTCGATTGACAGACAGACAGACAAACATACAATCTAATTTTTGTGATATTCTGAAAACATTTTTATTAGTATTGAGTATAATATAGCTTATCTGGATAATACTGTTTTCATAAAAATCAATGCCTTTCTAATCTTTACTAAATCTTCTAGATATACACATGTAATAGAAATGGAGAGGGGGAAGGACCATGTTAGGAGTACAAAAAATAGAACAAGCCTGATAGGGTTATCTGAAGAGACTAAATAATGCTTTGGCTACTCTGGACAAGACAAACCACAGTGGTTTTTCAAATTTAGATAGCAAGCGTTAGTCTTCAAAAGCTGGAGGATAAATGAAGAAACCCCTCATCCTTCAAAATGGTTGAGGTCACCTTCTATTCAGTAGAGAAATAAGGAATAAATATATCAGCCTAAAAGAAAGAAGAAAAAGGGGGACAGCTCAGGCTGTGGCAATTTCATCTCTCACTTTCCCACTCTCTCTAATTGAAGGGCACAATCAAAATGAGTCCAAAAAAGAAATTTCAATGTACAGCCATTTTGATAGAAGCCACTTTGACCAATTGCTGTGTTTTAGTTCTTTCTCACACATAGAGAAAGTAAAGGAGTATGGGACACTCACTTACTCTATCTCTTGATTCTAAGTCTGGATGAAAATTTGCTTCCGGGAAGGAAAATGATAATGCATGATGAGGCAGAGTTGGTAGGGAATTCCTCCATGAAAGTTGAGCTACTTTGGTTCTTGTTCAAGAATTCAAAAGCATACAAAGCAATGAAAACAAAATGAAGCTGGCTTATCCCCATTTGAAGATGCATCTGATGTACGTTTATTCTTCTGTGTGTAAGTACACAGGTATGTATTTAGTTATAAAGTTCTGACAATGATGCAAGTCTATGTGTATGTTTTTGCACCTTCTTGACATTTTAATTCAAGCAGACTGTAGACCAGGGGTGTCAAACTTGATTTCACTGAGGGCAGCATCAGGGTTGTGTTTGACCTTGTGGGACCAGGATGTGTGTGGCCAGCTCAATGTCACTCATCAAGGCTCCATTTTCAACTGTGATGGCCTCCTACAGCCCTCTTCCACCAAAAATGGAGGTTGGGGGAGGCCACGCGTGGCCCACCCAGGCTCATTTTTTGTTGGCAAAGGCACCGTGGGTCAGTTCTTTGCTGTTTCCAGGATGGGCCTGCGGGCCAGATTTAAGCATTATACAATTACTTCAGTTATTAACTAAAATACATGAATGTTAAACAAATCTGGTTTTCCCATTCCCCCTTCTGCTTGTTGACAGCCAGCTGAGGAAAATCACAAATGGTGATTTTGGAATGAATGAATGAATGAATGAATGAATGAAAAGGAGCTGGAAGAGACCTTGGAGGTCTTCTAATCCTTCCCCTTTCTCAAGCAAGACAACCTATATCATAGGATTGCCTACAATTTCTGGAGGTAAGCTGTTCCTGGTTAATTGTTCTCACTGTTAGGAAGTTTCTCCTTAATTCCAGGTTTATTTTATTAATTCTTTGATTAGTTTCCAACCATTACTTCTTGTCCTGCCCTCTGGTGCTTTGGAGAATAATTTGACCCTCTCTTCTTTATCAAGTAATACTGCCCCTCAAATACTGGAATACTGCTATCATGTCATCTGGGTCCTTCTTTTCACTTGACTAAACACACCCAATTCCAGTGGGCTGAATCTGGCCTACGAGCCTTGAGTTTGACACCCCTGCTCTAGACAATGTACAGATGATAATAACATCAGAAAATGATGGAATATAATACAGTAATTTTGATATCAATTGCTACACAGATCCACAAGTGCTATTCAAAGACCTTCTGGAAAAGACAGTCTTCACCACCTTCTGGGATGCCCTAAGAGTGAAGGCCATCCTCTCTCAAGAAGGATTGGTTAGTCCATTGAAGAATATCTACTCAAAGATCATCAATGGAATCTCACCTCTCACCTCTCACACCTCCACATAGGCATAGACATTTTGCAGGCATTCTCTGGTCCTCTGAGTCAAGCAAGCAGAATTGATCCTGTAAAGCTTGTCTCAGATACCAAGTCTTATGACACAATTAATATTAATGAATGGGAAAGTGACCAACATCAACTTTGAAGTTCTCTCTGTCCATGTTTTTGGAAGGCACATAGGTTGAGAAGCGGGAATGGGAAAAAAACAACAACCTTGAAACGCAGCCTGATTATAAAATCTCTTTGTGAACAATCAGTTCAGAACTTCAGCCAAAATAGTCTATTTCTTTTCCAGCAGGGCATCAAAGAGGAAATCCAGATAGAAAGGCAGAGGACAGGGAAAGAGAGGGAAAAAGAAGAAAGAGAAGGAGTATCCAAAGGAGGGATGAGTCTGAGAGAAAGAAAGAGAAAAGACAATAGCAAAAATAAAACAGAAACATTTGCCATCCTAATTGGGGGCTTGATCCTATCCATTGGTCTTTTTCATATTTGGACCTCTCTGCATGCAAAATCAGACATATCATTCCCTAGAAAATGAAACCATTGGCACATTAAGACGCTTCTCGCCTTGCTGTAAAGAAAGGATTCCTGGAAGCTGTGAAAACAATGCGGTAACACAGGACAGGTTAATAGCAAGGCCAAGCCACTCAATTTGCTCAGCAGTGTGCAGGTATCTCACATTCACACCTGCTTCTGTTCACATTAAAAAGTCATCACTCTGCAGTTGGTTTTTAGATGCTTTCCTTAAAATAGAGTCACATAACAATTACAGGAAGTTCTTGACTTATAAAAGATTGCTTAGATTTCCCCCCAAAATACTTAAATGCAAAAATACAGGTGCCCCAGGCATGAGTGACATCAAGCTGGCCACCCACCCCCTGGCCCCCCCCCCCCACCCCCCTGAGGTCAAACACAGCCCTGATGCGGCCCACAATGAAAGCAAGTTGACCACCCCTGTTATAGAGGTCCGTACAATGAAAGGACATTCAGTCCTTTATAGACTTTGGGCAACTCATAACAAGATACAAGAAAGAGCATCACATTCCCCTTATGAAGATTTCACTACAATTATCTTCTTTGAAATAAATGCATATAGGAAAATTTATTTCCTGAATGAGAACTGGAAAGACAAAAGTGATTTGTTTTCTACGTGACACTAATGAAGTACCTCAACCTTTAACACAGAGATTATTCATTTTCCTTCCCCCTTTTTACTGCATTAAAGTTGTGTGTGCTGGTCATTGTTTCTATATTGTGGTAAATTAATCATTACTCTGAGTAGCAATCACGAGTTAAAAAGTTACTTTTGTTTTCTTACTTTCCAAAGGCTGGAAATATGAAAAAAAAAAAAAAAACAGGATGAAAAAGTTTGTGAATAAAAGGATTTGTAGGTGTGTATTTATGTACATATCATGCTATATTTCCTTTCAGGTTTTTGCAAGGAATAAATATAGTAAGCGGAAGAAATTCAAACAAGGGGATAAGAAAAAAGAAAAAGAAATCTAATTAAATGTAGTTAGTCTTACATTTTTCTCCTTTCATTCAGCACCCATTCATTCTTGAACCTGTCTCTATACATTACAACACACAATTCTCAAATAGTCCCATATCCTTGCATTAAACTTAGTTTAGGTTCCTTCTCATATATTCAACTATTATTTTTTTAATCTAAGAAAGTGTGCAGAAGTATACTTTTTTATATTTTTTTGATAAACACTTATTCCTGATAACATACTACAAACTGTCTACTAGCATTTGGGTGTCAATTTTTTGCATCTACTTCCTTATATTTAGTAAACATTTTACCAAAAGTTACATACCTACTTTTCCTAATGTGTTACCATGAAGGTGTAACTTGTAAATTATTTATTCTATTTTTCATCTGAAATATAATTATCTTATATATTACATTAATTTTCAGATTCATCTCTTTGTGGCATCATACAATCTAACTAGTATTCCCTGCATATTGCTTAGGATCACAGCCAATTAAACGGTATCAGTTACAAAAGAAACATACAACTTTCACATGCCCAACCACACATCTCTAGGGTCAGCTCAATTTATCCATAAAATATAAAAAAGACACGTCTTTTTAATATTCATAAATAAGGTTAGCATTAATATTTATGATTTGTGGATATACTATATTTTTTGGTCTATAAGATGCACTCCCCCCCCCCCAAGTGGGTGGAAATGTCTGTGCATCTTATAGAGCGAATGTTGCTGAAGCCCCACCCACTCACCAGTCCCCACCCTTTGGTCTCTTTCTCCCACCAATTTGCCTCCTTGCAGAAAACAGCAAACAGCCCGGTCAGCTTCAGCACAGCCTGATTAACATGAGCAGCTGGTTGGCAGTTGGATTGGCCTCCCGGAATACCACCCATCAGCTGTTGCAGGCTGTGGGAATTGTTTCCGCCCATCGCCAACATCGCCCATCGCTACCACTGCCTGTTGTAACCTTTGCATGCCCCATTTTTAGTCTCTGCGCATCCTGTTTTCAGCCACCATGTGCCTCTCTGCGTGTCCGGTTTTTGCCCTCTGAGAGTCCTGTTTTTGGCCTGTTCCAGGCGGCAGGGATTAGTGGTGATAGGCAGCAGTGGCAATCCCTGCCACCTGGAATGGGCCAAAAACAGGATGCGTGGAGACCAAAAATGGGACATGCGTAGGCAGCCTGGAACAGCCGATTGATGGTATTCTGGGAGACTGACCCAACTGCCAGTCAGGTGCTTGTGCTAAATTAGGCAGTGCTGAAGCTGACCAGGCTGTTTGCTGTTTTCTGTTTGCTGCAAGGAGGCAAATTGCTGGGAGGCAAAGGCAGATTCCCCCGCACCTTGTTTTCCTCCTCTAAAGCTAATGTGTGTCTTATAGTCCGGAGTGTCTTATAGTCCGAAAAATACGGTACATCAATATAATGATTCAGTGACATTGTGATCTCCAGGATTCATCAACTTAATAATTATCATATTAATGCAAATCATGATGTTTTGAAGCTCATCTTTCTCAGGAAGATGGATCAGCTTAGCTACCACATCAAACTAACAAAATCATCAAGCTTCAAAAGATTTTGTAGCACCATTGTTCAAGAATACCCAGATGTTTCTCTATGCATTGGCTTTTAACACCACCACCACCAGCAACAACAAAACCCAGGCCAATTTTTAAGCATCTCGCATCTAAAATTGGATCAGATGCCAACAACATGAAAGAATAATAAATGCTCTATGTGGCTCTTGCTGCCCCAGAAATTCAGTTGGCTTCCTGTTTACTAGTGAATGACCAATGACTGAGGGATGTGGCAATGAAGATTTTGCTGTTGACATTCTCTACTTATTGTTTTAATTCTCACTTTTTTTGTGTGAAACTTCCATGTTTTCCTGGTTGTGAAAAATGATAGATAACCAGTTGGATGACATATCCTTAACTGGTTGGATACATATGTATATTCAAAGGATATACTTGAAATATTAGATTTTTTACTGAATGCAATTCAGTGATATTGTCTATAGGAAGTTCTTGACTTATGGCCACAATTGTATTGACTGTTTCCTAGTATTATTTGATTGCTTATTGTACCCTATGATTATCATTTAATGTTGTACCTTATGATTCTTGTCCCTTGATGAATGTATCTTTTCTTTTATGTAGACTGAGAGCATTTGCACCAAGACAAATTCCTTGGGTGTCCAATCACACTTGGCCAATAAACTATAAAGTATAAATTGAGCCCACAATTTCCATTGCTAAGTGAGACAGTTGTTAAGTGAATTTTGTCCCATTTTACAACCTTTCTTGCTATACTTGCTAAGTGAATTACTGCAGTTGTTAAGTTAGTGGCATGGTTGCTAAATGAAGCTGCCTTCCTCATTGACTTTGCTTGTTAGAAGGTTGCAAAAGGTGATGATCTTATGATACTGCAATTGTCATAAAAGTGAGCTAGTTGCCATATTTTCAAATTTTGATCATGCGCCCATGGGGATCCTGCAATGGTTGTAAGTGTGAAAAACGGCGATGTCACTTTTTTTCACTGCTGTTGTAACTGTGAACAGTTACTAAATGAATGGCTGTAAGTCAAAGACTAAGTGTGCTTATCTGCTTTTAGGCCCAGGCGCATGGCCAGCAGACACTTCTGTAGGATAGTCAGTATACCAATGTGCCTTGTGAATGATCTGCACAGGTCTACATATACATAATGTGTGTGTGTGTGTGTGTGTGTGTGTGTGGTGTGTGTGTGTGTTTGTGTATATGTTTGTGTATGGCCATTAGACACTTCTGTAGGATAGTAGGATAGCAATGTGCCTTGTGAATGATCTGCATAGGATTAACACACACACACACACACACACACACACACACACACACACACACACACAAAGTTATAAAAGAGAAGTGAACCCCCTCTGAATTCATCAACCGTATAGAAAAAGATATACGTCTTAAAAACACTCCTATGTATTTCATCAGCAAATACAATCCTTTAACTCTATAAAAGTCTGACCTCCTCCTGAAACCCAAGCACCATGATTTAGAGTACCTTCTTGATTGTATCCAGCATAGATCTCCCTCCTTGCCAGGGTTTTGAATTCTTCCTAATGCATGTCAAGCTAGCCATACTGTGCCACTTTCGGTCTTCCAGCTTCTTATGAAAAGCATTTGCTAGCAACAACACGGTATCGTATATGTAAAGGTTGGTAATCTGTCAAAGAGATTAAGAATTGATTATAAGTAACTAGAACCCACGTGCTGGCAGAATTCAGAGGTAGTTTGTCTCAGCTGTCACCACTCAAGCTTTCAGGAACTTAAATATAATGCCACCACAATAGATTGCTTCACATTTTACAAACCACTTGGGCCCTGAAGCTGTTACATGATTACTAGTTAATTCAGTTTGCATTTCATAAGTCGAGGCATGTTCCTGGCTGCTACTTGAAATGTTACAATTTTTCTATCCCAAGGGTTATTTCAATGCATGTCAAGGCTTTTATAGTGTCTTGATAAGGTCTTGTGTCTGTACACTCATGAAAGAACAACAGCACATGGCTTGTTCTCCAGATAGAAGTCCTAACTGCACCAAGACATCCTTCTGATTTCCAAAATACAGTTAAGGAGTATGGAAGAAAAACTTCTACACCTCATCATCTGTGAGTTTCATGTTTCAGATTAATATTCCTGACAGATACAATATTTCAAAGAAGCCTTCTCCAAAGGAATTCTGACATGCATATTTACAGAGACAAACAGAGAATGTTGGTTATTCCTATCATGCAATTCCAATGAACAGGTATTGCATGAAGATTTTATTTATTTATTTACAAAATTGAAGTGGCTTCCTATTTTTTCCAGTTCTGAGCTAGATTTGGGCATTCTACATTTTACTGTTCCAGATGAATTATTCTTAGTTAAGGAGCTACCAAGAAACTGCCAGATAGTTTGGAAGGAGTGGTCAAGCAAGCACTTAGCTTGGAATCCTTGTGCAGCTGTAAGTAGCCTAAGCTTCGCCTTCCTCAAGATCCATGAAGCTTTAGTTGTTCATTCTCAAGGGAAGGAAAGCAATTTGGGCATTTTTTGTAACATAGGTGGTAGACAATAAAGTTATTAACAGTTGTTACTCATGGGTATCTCTGGTTGATTGTGCCTGACAACTTGTTGAATCAAATACACTTCTTAGCAGAGTCATGGATAAATGCTTTCCGTATTGACATTTTGGCCAGGTACACAGAATCCATTTCAGACCAGTAAATAAGTATCAAATTAGTTTTTTGCTTGTTTGTCTGTTTTGGTTTTTTTTAAAAAAAAAATCATCATTGTACATTGGGGTAAAATTCATGTTCACATTTTTTGTGTGCTTGAAGGCAATCATTCAGAATGAGAGGCATGGAAGTTGTCTAAATCTGTATAGATCTCTGTAAATGAATGAGCTTCTCAGCCATTTTAATATTTGATTCATTTTAATATTTCAGCATAGTTTTCTTTTTTTAAAAAATCACGCCTTTATATAAGCAATGATAAAGGATATTGTAGGCATTTAGGATTTACAATTTGGTCCATTAAAGAAACTTCTAGACTGTGATTATCAAACCATAAACAACAGTTTAAATACATATAGCCCTATAATTAACTTTCTTTCTATAAATAATCACTTTGTTTTAGAGAAGGAAAGAAAAGAACATGATTATGAGAGAGGAAGAGAAAAGGGAATGAAAGAGGAAGATCTACTTGGAGCAGCATATAGTTTTTATCAACATCTACCTAAAAGGATAGAATAGGAACAAAAGTTTTTGATAGGAAAAACCCAAAAAGGAAAAGAAAAGAAAAGAAAAGAAAAATCTTCCTTCTAGCTTTTAGAGAGTAGGCAAGCAAAAGTCTTTGGGCTACCCAGTGCTTATCATCATCATCCTAATTTATACATAGACTTTGTAGAACTAATCTTTTTTAAAAAATGAAGCATTTTGTCTTTTGCATTAAGCAAGCAAAGTTATTAAGATCATTGGCAACTTCTCCCAATAAAATGATTAAAAAAGCAATTCCTTAGTTTAGAGGAATACTGGGACATCCTCACAGTTCATGTTGATTCATATGTTGGGGCTAATGAATGAAGGGCATGAACAAGGTCTTTCGCAGCATTTTACTATGAGCAAATTACTTATCTTCAACTTCTTAAAACTGCCATATATTTTGCAACTCTTGCACGGCTGTCTCATCTTTGAAGATCAAAACATCAGTTTTTGAAGCAGCCAAATAAGCTTTGCAAAGGAGGTGGCTGCTTTTATGATTCATATAGAAGTGTTTGTTCATGCTAATGGTCATTGTGAAAAACTTTTTTAGTGCTCTGCACAACTTTATCAAACAGCTGTTCATTTAAAATCATTCTTATACAAGTAGTCCTCAACTTACGACCAGTTGAGACAATGAAGATGCTTATAAGGAAGAGGTGAAGGCTCTTGTGGACTGGTGCAATAAAAGTAACCTGGATTTTAGAAAAAGCCAGCATAGTCATGCTCCACTCAGTATCAAGGATGCAGCTATAGAGGTGGCCAATAATATTAAGTATCTGGGTGTGCAGATAACTAACAATCTGAACTGGTCTTTCCACATGTCATCCTTAGTGAAGCGTGCAAACCAGCACCTGCATTTCCTGCATTGGATGAAGAGAGCACATCTTTCTCCTTCTGTCCTAGACACTTTCTACAGAGGCACAGTTGAGAGAGTTTTAATAAACTGCATCACTGTTTGGTTTGGTGGCAACAGCACCTCAGATAGAAAGTCCCCACAGAGAGTGGTAAACACAACCAAGAAGATTATAGGTCACTTCCCGTTATTCAGAATACTGCTTATAAGTGCCATGTGCTTAGAACTCAAAGCATTGTTGGAGACTCCACACCCACCCACTTTATGGTCTGTTTCTGTTTCTGTTTTCTGGGATGGAAGTTTCGAAGTATTTCTAGCAGGACTACTAGATTCTGTACCAGCTTTGTTCCACTATGACCTCCTGTCTGGTAACCTCGCAAGATTCATTTTTTCTCGCCATGTACATATATACATCTGAACTAGACTGTTATTTCTCTGTGTCATATAATATACGTGGATATATGCATAATTATGTATGTATGCATTCATTTATTAATGTCATGGTTATGGTATTGCATATTGCCAGTGGTGACCCTTTGAGAGCTGCATGCAATGAAATTTCTTTTTAATGTATGCAGATTAGTGTGCATTCAAAGTGGCAATAGTTATTCCAAGTCAAAGTCTAAATAATTTAATAATAATTTGATACTATGATGTACTCCAAAAAACCTACTTGTGACCCACTTTCAAAGTTGTGATAGCTGTTCCACACATGCACACATGCCCACCCCTCCTTGTGATCATGTGATCATATTTTGGAAGCTTGGCAACCCACAGTCCCATGACTGTAATTCATGATTTTTTTTTCCTGGTTTCTGTCATTTACTTCCAGATTCCAGCAAATAAATGCCTATTTACTTGCTTAATGACAGCAGTGCTTACTTAATGACCATTGCTTTTGCTAATGACTGCTGCAAAATATGTGGAAACATTGAATCTGGTTATGTGGTGCCTCAAATTAGGAGCACAGTTACAGTCCTCAGTTGAGCACTACCTATCTTTCTTCATTCAACATAAAAAATTGTTAGAGCCAAGAAATAGATATTTTAAGTCTGTATGTATATTGTAGATAAGCACTTGGCATCATTGTCAATCACCAGGAATTCATGTATGCTAATTTATTTTACATTAATTTTTATATCTCAATTTTTTCCATTTGGCTTTAGAATACTGTATTAATCACAGTAACCTCAAAGCATATTATATTTGGGGAATTGGAATTCTGCTTCCTATATTTATTGTGGTTGTATGTAATCAAAAGTGGTTGGTTAATGTCCTTTATAATTCAGGAAAAAGCAATTGATTTAATATGCATTTTTTTCAGAGGTTTCAGAATAGAAGAAAGAGGATAATGGAATGGAATGGGAATAGCCAATGAACTGATCACTTTTTATATTTGCTTTTTCAAACATTCAAGAGACAAATGGGGGAAAAAACCATCTATAGAATTATTCTTTTTTAGTGTGGGAATTAGCCATGATTAAAGATAGGACTGATGACAATTTCCTTTGGCTATATTTGATTACATTGCTTGGGTTTCTGAAACTACTTTTAGCCAGTGAGCTGAACATGGTTTGTCATAGGTCATCTATATTGACCACATTACAGAGATAGTTTTTCAATATATATACTATCATACTGTAGTTATAACTACTAAACATACAGAATTTAGAAGCAGACAAGGTCTAGCGAATGCACAACAGAAAAGAGAAATGAAATGGATACTTAAGATTGAGTAGTTAGGGCAAAAGAGAGATGAAAAGGTGTATTTTTGAAACCTAGTTAGGAATTTTGATACCCCTATCTCTGCAAGAAACTTTTACCATCCTTTGATTTGAGGCAGTGCAGCTGGAAAAGATTGAAATAATGGCTCATACTGTTTGCCAAAACTTTTTGCCAATATGTCAGAAGAACATGTTATGTATCATATACAATGCCATCTATTATATTTTGCATTCAACAAATCTCCATTTGGGAATTCTTGGCAGGACTGCTCAACTATAATGACCTGAACGTTCTTGATTACCATATAAAGCAAAATATTTAGAATACAAGTGTATCGTTTAGACAAAAGTTATACAACAACTATAGATGTTGAGTTTCATAGATCTACTTAAGCTTATGAAATAATGAATAAAAAATAAAATATTTTAAATAGTGTAGTAAAAACATCTAACACCTTAAAATATCCTTGTTATGATTACAAAAATCTATAAATTCACAAAAGTTAATGGCCAACTATTCACTGATAGTCTTAACCTAAGTGTTAACCCATTTTGCAGGAAAAAAAAGTTTGAGATCGCCTGAAATAAGTGGAATGGTATGCAAAGCTCTTTTTTGGTGGGAAAAAGAAAGCAAAATGTTTTTAAAAAATATATGAGTTCAGAGTTTCCTTTGTTTTATTTTGGAATTTTTACCTTGAGATGACTTATCATTTTGAACAAATCTCTATACATTAATTCCCCTTGTAGTCTGGCATCATTAATGTAATATTATATGAGTAGAGATTTCAGCTGAATGGCACTCAGGATGAGAAATCTGATTTTAATTGAAAAGTCTGGCCCTTTTGAGCAGGTTTTCTGATAAAGGATATTTGCAAAACAAATGAAAGCATATATTGATCTTCAGAAAGCTGTGAGCATATGTGATTTCCTTATGGACTGTGCAAGGGAGTGTATGTGTGTGTTTATGTATGCATTTGTATCAGGTGGGATTCAACCAGTGTTACTACTGGTTCGATGACTACATTTTGTGCATGTGTAAAAACCCTTAAGCTGTGCCTCCTGGACAGCTGAAAAGCACTGAGTGCAAATGCACAGCATTTGAAAAGCCACCTTTTTCCTGCTTTTTCAGGAAAAAGCTGTGCCGCGCAAAGCAGCTGAGGTTGAAAAAGCAGGAAATAAAGGACAGGAAAGAGCCTGGGTGGGCAGGTGGGTCAAACAGCAGCAAACACAGAACTGGTTCTGTGTGTCTGTTGCTCTTCAGAACTACCAGTTCTATACAGCCGGGCAGAACCGGTAGCATCCTACCCCTGATTTGTATGTTTGAGTTTATGAACGTCTACTTAAGTGCATTAGATGGGTACAAATTTCATTATAAAAAGCTTTTCTCATCCACCTAAGTAATGATTATAGCATAGGATCAGAAGATACCTCCATATTTTGAGAGAAAGGGTCTTTTGGGTCACAAAGTGATGAAGATATTCGGTGGTTCCCACGGAAACAGCGCTGACTGATGTTCTGTGGTACAGGAAAGCTCTGCCGAATAATTGTTAATCTTCCAATTGACTTTCTCACCAGATCCTGTACGTCTCCATCATTGATTTCCTGTAAGATAAAGCACAGAATATTTGGAAAACTAAAAATACCTCCTGTAAGGTATAAGATATGGGACACATGTAGGCACACTTAGTATAAATAAGCTGAAATATCTATCCTTATCCAAAAAGCTTGTGCTTTACAATTTTAAAACTTGAAGCAGGGGTGTCAAACTCGGTTTCATTGAAGGCTGCATCGGGGTTGTGTTTGACCTCAGGGGGCTGGGGGGAACGTGGCCAAGGTGGGCATAGCCAGCTCAACGTCACTCATCAAGGTTCCATTTTCAGCTGCAATGGCCACCTGCAGCCCTCCGCCAGTAAAAACAGAGCCTAGGCGGGCTGTGTGCAGCCTCCCTGAGCTCCATTTTTGCTGGCAGAGGATTGCAGGAGGCTGGCACTGTGGGCCAGTCCTTCGTTGTTTCCAGGGCGGGCCCGCAGGCCAGATCTAAGCACCCCATGGGCCAGATCTGACCCATAGGTCTTGAGTTTGACACCCTTGACTTAAAGCTTAATGGAAACTATAGCCAAGGAGAACCCAAAGAAAATTCACTTTATAGATTTTTTTTTTCATATACATGAAGGCAAAGAAGCAAAATAAGTAGGAGAGATATTGTACACACTGAAAGCAGAGACACCTAGAGAGAAAGGATAAGATGATAAACAAGACAATTGTCTTCTGTGACAGAGAATACAGGACAAAGTAATGTCAGAGCATTTCCATCTCCCAGGGCAATATATGGCCGATCTCAAAGTGACTGTTTGGGGGAAAAAACAGGACTTCAAAGACAGCATTGAAGAAGAAATAGCTGAATAGCAAAAAGGTTTCTGGCAATCACAGAAGGTTTCAACAACTACAGTAATTTTGAATACTTTACAATTGTTAATTGATAAGATAATTGTAAGCTATTTTATATTGTATGTAATCTGCATTTAAAAAAAAAAAAAAAACCCTATCTTACTCTCTTTTTCCACCTCAACCCAATTTAAATCCCACATCAGAAAAAGGTGATGAGCCTTCTTCCTTAGGTTATTGGCAAAAAAAAAAAAATACTTTGGTTTATCACATTTTAAAAAAGAAACAAGAAAAAAGCATAGGAAAAATTAGAAAGTTTTTTTTTTTTAAATCATGGATTTGTCTTGTAATATAACTGAAGTGTACTAACCCACATAGACAAAAATGCTTGAGGTGATCTAACACGGATAAGTGTGGTTTGGAAATGGAACAAAAACTGTTTTAAGTTCACTTTGATGTTGCACTTAGGATTAAAACAGGATGGTGTTATCACTTTTTGTCCAACCAAGATGGTTGTCAGGGCAACTGGGCAAATGGATAAGCCCTGATTTAATGAAGAAGATTATATGTGTTTACTGACTTGAGTTATAATAAAAATAATAAAGGTGAGATATAAATAAGTTCTTGATAAGAAATAAGAAATTATTCAAAAAGCTGACTTTAAGGTACTAGTAAGAATCCTCCCTCTTAAACTATAGAAAAACTAAACTACTGCGTTGATCAGATGAAGTCTTGAGTATTTTGTTTAGTTTTGGGTTTTAAGAAGGATTTTTCAAGAAGGACTCGGAAAAACATAAGCAGATTCAGAAAGGCAGTGAAGATGATCAGGGACAAATTAAGTATTATGAAGAGAAATTTAAGTAATTGGGCATGCTTAGCCTTGAAAAGCAAAGACTGAAGAGAAATGTGATGCTGCCTTTCAATTACTGAAAAGACATCATGCAAAAGGTATGAGGTCTTTTCATGACTAGGACATGTATAATAGATTTGAGTTGCAGAAAAGCAGATTCTAACTGAATGTTAGGGGAAAAAAGAAAACCTTCTTACCAGTTACAGTAGCTAAATCATGGAATTAGCTACCTAGTAAGGTTATTATTATTATTGTGGCTAAAATACTGAGCTTGTCAATCAGAAAGGCCGGCAGTTTGGCAGTTTGAATCCCTAGTACCATGTAATGGAGTCAGTTGCCATTACTTGTCCCAGCTCCTCCCAACCTAGCAGTTTGAAAGCATGTTAAAATGCAAATAGAAAAATAGGGACCACTTTGGTGGGAAGGTAACAGTGTTCTGTGCACCTTTGGCATTTAGACCATGGAGACATCTTCAGACAGCGCTGACTCTTGAGCTTTGTAACAAAGATGAGTACTACCCCCAAGAACCGGAAACGACTAGCACAAATGTGCAAGGGGAACCTTTACCTTTATCTAGCATTGTTACAATAGTCAGGAAACCACAATGCAAGTGCAAAACATAGTTTGGATTGCCAAGTTAACAGTCCTGTTGTAGGACATGCTTGCACACTTCCCAAGGTGCACCGCAGGAAGGCAAGCTAGCTTTACACCAGAGGGAAAGACAAGGGTTCTTCCTCCAGGGTCACCCAAGGCCACATCATTTCCTGGAGCTGCCTCACAAATGGGCACTGCAACTCGGACAGTTCAGAGCCATCAGGAATCTGACTGCCTACACACAGCACCAACTGCTCCCTGCTGAAGCGGTACCTATTTATCTACTTGCATAGAATATGCTTTCAAACTGCTAGATGGACAGAAGCTGAGGCAAGTGACAGGAACTCATCCTGCTATGCAGTGCTAAGACTTGAACCGCCAGAGCAGAGACCATCTCCAGCATCCTTAAGCTACTTAAGCTATGGCTACTAATCCATACCTTAGTGAGTAATGGACTGCTTTTTACAGAACATTTTTACAGAACATTACCAGTCAAACCTGTTCCTTTACTGTAGTCTTTTATTTCCTTCTTGATATTTTAAAATAAATAAAATAAATAAAAAGTGTTTAAATCCCACCCAACTAATATTTTTAATTTGGATTCTGAACAAATCCAGGATTTAATCAGAAAATTCAAATTAGTTATATATTTTTTATTTTGGCAGGGAAGAACATGATTAAGTCTCGTATTAATTCATGGCAAGCTTTATCCACATCAATGAAGCTGAAGGTCCATCTTTTATTAAAAAAATAATGCAAATAATCATATGTAAGAAAATAAGAAAAAGAGTGGTAGTAATTCAAAGTTACTTTTGCCATTTTCTTAGCTGATTATATAAATATAATTTATAAAAAAATTGATATGGATTAAAGTACAAATAATTATTAATGTTGCTACTTAAATATCACTATATTTAAATGTCCCACAACTAGGTCAGATATAATACTATTTTTTTAATTTCTTTAATGGTCCAGCAAATAAATGTGAAGAGCCATGAATTTTAAACATCAATCATCTTGACTACATTAAGCCTATTTTATTCTTCTTCATAGACTGTCATAGACTTCTGAAGCCATCTGTTATTTTTGTTCTTTATGAAATATAGATTTTTCGGGAAACAAAATAACACCTGGCATCAGCTGTGTCCAGTGTAATATCCTGAATTTCTGGTCGATTAATCCTTAATGTACCATAGATAATGGTTTCTCTCAGCTTACAAAGCCGTCTTATCGTTTAGTCTGTATCATTTCAAATAGCCACAAGATGGAGAGCAAAATTACCAGTTTTTACAAAATATAAACCATTTTTATGTAGCAGCAATATAATTAGAGATGAAATTTTCAGAGAATTTATTAGTCATTTTACAAACCAATGCAACTGAAAAGAAAGTGATTAAAAAGTATATATAACATTAAGAAGCAGATATTCCCTTGGCTATGAATGGAAAATCAAATTTTTAAGAAAGTCAGATAAATGAAGGTGAATAGAGCGGGCCCAGGATAATGTTTCATGATCCAATCTTGGTCAGTCATTGGGACCAGAGGTTTGTATCCCAAGCTTTTGGACTAATCCTGAATTTAGCATTTTTCATTGGTGTAAAGCTTCAAGAATGGATAGATGAATACATATTTATTTATTCATGAATCAATTAAATAATACATTAGTCCTGAGACTCCTAAACTGGGAGAATAGCTTCAACAGATTCTAGGAAAAACTTCAGAGCTGTCTGTTTAGAAGAATGCAGTGTTAGGAGCAGCTAAGATCCTATACAGAACCCTCAATCTCTCGGGCCTCTGGTAGAGAACCCAAGATTGAGGCATACCACCCAGAACGAAAACAATACACTTCAGGTCTCCAGGGGACAACTTTAACACGTCTCTGTTTATGACACTCTTTATTTCAGGGGGATTTTTCTCACTTTACACTCCAGATCAGGGATGTCAAACTCAACTTCATTGAGGTGCACATCAGGGCTGTGGTTGACCTTGGGCACTGGGTGGGCATGGCTGACTGCGTGGATGTGGCCAACTGGGTGGCCATAGCCAGCTTGACGCCACTCCACAAACTACTGGCATTTTTCCTCTTTGCACTGGGTAGACCAGCTCAAAGCCACACTGGCCTAATGTTTCCTCTTCATATTGGATAGACTGGGCCAAAGTGATGTGGGCTGGCCTCTTACATTTTCCAGAACAGCCCCACAGGCCAGATCCAACCACATCTGGTCCACAGGCCTTGTGTTTGACACCTCTGCCCTAGATATATCCACCAGGATTGAGATATTAATCAAGATGACAGAAGATATATGAACAAATTCAGAGCTTGTTTATTGGGAAGTGTTTGCAAAGGCTGGAATCCCACTCCATATGGTAAGGAGGTGGGAGACATTTTCCATTATTTTTAACTTGACACTGGATAGCGTGACCTGCAGACAATTTTTATATGACCCGCAAAGCTAGGTTCTTGCAATGTGAAAAATAGATTGTTATTGTAAAAACAGAGAATAATATATAAATCTGACTTAATATTCCAGTAAACTATCTTGTTTCATCTGAAGGCTAAATATGTCATTCCTATGGCCTTATATTTTACAAGAATATTTATGTTATATATCGCAAGGATCTAAAGAGAGTCATAGCCTCTTCTGCTTGTACTTCTGTATATTTTCCAGGACCCTGTACTAGACAAGCTGTCTTTTAGGTTTCTAAGCCACGCCTGTCTTCTTTCCTTAACAAGAGCACTGGTGTTGCAGTGATTAGAAAGCACTATTGCAGACTCATGTTGCCCACAACCTGGAGTTTGATCCTAATGGGGCTTCAGAATTGAGAATTATTGACAAATAATTCTTAAACATGAATATATATTTAATTTTTAAGAATTGTTTGTCATATCTTCTATTCACTTTGGAATGGGGAAGCATGAGCTGCTGATACAGTATTACAGAGGAATTTTTGAGTCTGTCATCTGCACCTCTATAACTGGTTTGGTTCTGCAACTCAACAAGACAGACACAGACTTCAGAGACTGCAGAAAAAAACAATTACTACCAACCTGCCTTCCATTGAGGACCTGTATACTGTCCAAGTCAAAAAGAGGGCTGTGAAAATATTTACAGACTCCTCACAGCCCGGACATAAACTGTTTCAACTCCTACCCTCAAAACGACACTACAGAGCACTGCACACAGAACAACTAGACACAAGGACAGTTTTTCCCCAAACACCATCACTCTGCTAAACAAATAATTCCCTCAACACTGTCCAACTATTTACAAAGTCTGCACTACTAGTACTATTAATCTTCTCATCATTCCTTATCATCCATCCTCTCCCACTTGTGACTTTGTAACTTTGTCACTTGTATCCTTATGATTTATATTGACTGTTTCCTAGTATGATTGGATTGCTTATTGCATTCTATGACTATTATTAAGTGTTGTACTTTATGATTCTTGACTCTTGGAGAATGTATCTTTTCTTTTATGTACACTGAGAGGTTTTGCACTGAAGACAAATTCTTTGTGTGTCCAATCACACTTGGCCAATAAAGAATTCTATTCTATTCTATTCTATTCTATTCTATTCTATTCTATTCTAT
>NW_020769869.1:0-43583 GCF_900518735.1 Pseudonaja textilis
TATGGCTTCTGGAATGCATGTGTGTGTGTGTGTGTGTGTGTGTGTGTATGTGTCTGCCTGCCTGCCTGCCTGTCTGTCTGTCTGGATGCATGGATGTATGTGTATGGGTTGGGCATTATAAATACGGTGTTTTCTAGGCATACTCATACTATGAGTCAGTGTGTCGCTATAGTGACTAGTAAGGTGCTTAAGGTGATGCTTGTTGTGATTACCGTTCATGATAGTAGGTTAATTAGTAAAGGCCTTGTGGCATTTTTAGGGCCTGGGCCCGATAGCTTGTTTAGCTGACTTTACTTACTTAGAAGGTAGTATATTGGTAATATTGGAAGTTTTGGACTTCCAGGTTCAAGTTCGAGTCTTGACTTTCTAGTATTAAGGAGATGATTTGAACACCTGGGATAGTTCTGAATAGAGCTTTTTTTTTTTTTTTTTTTTTGAAGCAACACTTTCCACCACTCTAGTAACAATCTGGTAATCTTTAGGTTTTCCCCATAACTTCAAACATGTTGCATAGATTTATTAAAATAATTTTCAACTGCATGTAGCACATTTCCATCCACCTATCTGAGTTGCACCTCAAAGAAAATCCAAACGTAACATAATACAATTAATTGTACAAATTACAAAAAGAAAGATGTGGGGGAGGGGGAGTAAAAAGAAAATGCACTTCATTGATGATAAATATATAGGAGAATAAATATCTACAAGCAGATATGTAAAAATTCACATTCGCAAATACTCTTGCAGCCCAGGGCTGTGGAGAAGTCAATTTTATAAACTTCTGTGGTAAACATGCTTACTAAATCAGAGACATTTTATCTAGAAGCCCTGACAATGCTTAGTTTCACTTAATGTACCTGCCTGGCTAAGTTCATTCCCTGGTATGCAGAGCAATTAGGAGGACATGTCAGTATTTCATAATATTGACCTCTCTCTATGCTGTTTTAAACCTCACTGTTGGCAGCTCAGTCAGTTTTGCCATGGAATATTAGTCCTAGTGTCTGTTTCACTGCTGAACTCAGATGAACAGGTTTACTTGGAAGCTGCTAAGTCCTTTACATGAAATCTTCACTTCTGCAAATATTTTCTTTTGTGTGTGTCATGTCATTAAAAAAAACAAAAAAGAACATTCTACTCCTGTGCAAGATGGCAACATAACATACAGTATAATGTACTCCTACTCCTATTTAGGCGGGAAAATATGGAGAAACAGGCTGTTGGAGGTCAGTTACTGGTGGAGTTTGGATATATTTGCAGTTATCTTGGCAATGGTGTGGAAAAGACTGTTTTCTTTATTGTTTTCTTCCAGGACAAGTGCTTGATTTTCTAGTCTAAGATAAAAACCCTGAGATTTCCTTGCTTCTCTATTTAGATTTCTAAAATCGGTTAAAGATTGCTAGGTGCTGCCAACCTGGTACATTCTTTCATTTTCAACCTTTAGATCAGTCTGGCATTCTGGTAAAAGTCAGAGTTCTACTTGACAAGAAAATATATCATTTTGATGTAAGAGTATCTGGTAGAAATGTTTTATTCTGTATTTTTAAAAACTTTTCATGATACTCCTAGCAAACTACATCTGTCCAGTTCAATCATAATTATTTTCCTTTTCCCAAACTATAAACAGAAAACATGTTTACTACACAAATAATGGCTAAATTGCTTTGGGATAAATTTATAAATTCTCTCCTTCCATTTTCTCAATTTATTTCTAATAGTTTCTATTCTGACCTGGTGGCCTCCTGATATATTGGACTTCAACACATGCCTGCCTGGAATTTTTAAACTTCAAATCCCAGTGCCCCCAAAGAGCACTAAGTTAAGAAAGTTGCAGAAACTTCTAAGCTTTTAGCTTGGGAAAGGCAGAATGAAATGTTGGGGAAGCTATCCGTGGTTGGGTTCACACAACTTACTATGCTGTCATGATTACCATGATTTATGACCTAGCCCTTAGTATAAACTTTCAAATTTATTTTTATTTATAAATCATACTTGTAGGGCTGCCAACTCTGGAGACCTCTGGGAGGCTACAATAATAAAAACAAAATACGGAAACAATTAACTAGAAAGCACAATGATTAATTTGGAGAGAGCAACCCACAGCCAATTTTGCATACATGCTCATTTGAAGGACAACAGGGTATAAGCTGTTTGAATACCTGGGAGGATGAAGCGCTTAGGGAATCTGTACTGACAGTATTCAATTCTATACTGATGGATCACTTAATCCAAAGACTTCAAAGGAGGTGTGAGACTTTGAGACTGCAGATAACTCTTGACTTATGACTATTTGTTTAACAATGATTCAGTCATGATCATCCTCTTTAATGACCCAATAATCCCTCGCAGGATGGAATCTGGGCAACTGAATGGGGCTGAATGTTTACTGGCCAGTTGCCTTTCCCGTCACCAGTGTGGAGTTTTTGTCAGCAAATATATTCTCAGTGTGCCCAGAGAGAGAAATATTTGCCTCTACCTAGCATCAAACTCATAGCCTTCTGATTGGGAGATGAGAGCTCCGCCTCTAGGCCACTGTACCACTATTCAAAGTCATGATGACCCTAGAAAAAGTGAGTTGAGACCTTTATCCACACTTATGACCATCACACCAATCTGGGGTTATGAAATTAGAATTTGGGCACTTGGCAACCAGATCAACTGGTTGTAGCATCCTACGATATATATGATTACAATTTGCAACCTGCATTGCCAAAAATTTCTGTCCAAAAACTCCCCTTGGGGAAGCTGGATTTGCTTAAGAATTATGATTGACTAATGACTGCCATGATTTGTTAAATGACTGTCATAAAAACTGTCATAACATTGGATCTATTCATGCCATTTCCATATTGTGTCTCAACCTAAAATCCAACTAAAAAAGGTCTAGAATAACTGTAGCTTAGCCACTGCCTGGCCACCTTCTCAACAATCTTTCCAAGAAAGGAGGGTTGGATATTGGATGAAAACCTTGACAACTGGGTCAAGCGATGGCATATTAAGATGAGGAGATGTCCCTGCCTCCTTATAGCAAGTGTAAATAACTCTTCCCTTAAGAAAAAACATTTGGTATCCAATTTCTGGGAATTGCCTTCACCAACCAGATGAAGCAGGGATCTAAGTACAAATAGATGGGATAATATTCTACTCTCAATTTCCTTATATAACCAAACTTCCGCAGGTATCCAAATAAGTCCACTTGGTCATTATCTTACTTTGACCTTTCCAATCAGAGGGAATTCAACCACATTCAAGAGAATTCAAGCAAAAGAATTCAAGCAAAAGGATGCCTAGAATATGCTGGTCTTCTGGTTGTCCACGGGAAATGGAGATACAGCAATATGGAGTTGAAGCAATGGGAGCAGATTTGGATAGATAGATTTATCTACTGATGGAAGCTTTGCAGCAGAAGGCAAATAATTCTTATGATTATGTTAAAACTGAACAGAATTTCAGAAGGTTTTTCTTGACCACTTAGATTTTCAAATGATTTGTAAACTGTTAAATCAGAAGCTCATTCCAAATTAAGATTGAAGATTAAGGATTCTATACTAATAAAAGAGAATATTTGGAGCTCAGGATTGACATGAGAATTCCTCGGGCTGTCTGAGCTTGCTTGTTTTCTTGCAGATGTTTTGTTACCCAAACTGGGTAACATCGTCAGTGCAGTAAAGACCCTTCATAAGGATTATATGTCTTGGATTTGGCAAGGGACTTCCTTACTAAGAATGAATCAGCTTGTTCCACTCCAGATATCTAGGGAAGATCTTCAGAGAATCTACTCCATAAAAGATGAAGGATGGCTGTGGATCAGAAGATAGGCATTTTGGAAGCCCACAAGCAGAATGTGTTCCTTTCAAATCTACGCCTGATTCCTACTGTTCTGTTATTTGGAGAAGCTATACTTTTTCAATAGGGCTTTGGGCCCATAGTGAGTTGCCATGAGCTATCCATCTATCCAGAGGTGGTATTCAGCATGTTCTGACCAGTTCTGGAGAACCGGTAGAGGAAATTTTGAGAACCGGCAAATATTACCTCTGACTGGCCCCATCCCCATTCTCTGCCGATTGGCTGAGTCTTCTTTGGTTGCCCTACACAGGAGAATGGTGCTGGAAAACAGGTTAGTGGGGTAGGGAGGGAATGGGATTTTGCAGTAACCTTCCCCCAGGAGCGGGGTGGGAATGGAGATTTTACAGTATCCTTCCCCTGCCACGCCCACCATACCCACCAAACCATGCCCACAGAACCGGTAGTAAAAAAAAATTGAATCCCACCACTGCATCTATCACATTTATATCCATTAAAATCAAAGGCCCTCTTAGTGGATACAGTAACTGAGAGCAGATTAAAAACACTAGAACTTAAAAAATCCACCATCTGGTTATTGTTTTATATTAATGTAGATGTACAGTATTAAGGTTTCTTCATTGTACATTGTGCAATGATTGGGGTAATATAGAAATTCTCTAAAACAAACAAACAAACTAAAGAAGTCTACAAATCTCTTTCTATTCACAGGTGTAATCTTTATACTGGAAACAGCACTTATATACCACTTTATAGCCCACTCTAAGTGGTTTACAGATATTGCCCCCAACAATCTGGGTCCACATTTTACTGACCTGGGAAGGATGGAAGTCTGAGTCAACCTTGAGCCAGAGTCAACCCTGAGATTTGAACTGCCAAACCTCAGCCAGCCAGCAGACAGCACAAGTAGCCTGCAGTACTGCTTTCCAACCAGTGTGCCACTTGGCTCCAATAGCAGCTCTACCTAATGGTTTGTAAAACTCATCTCTACCTAATGGTTTGTAAAATTGGTGTTCATAATACTCCATTATGCTACTTTGCAACTTTTCATGCCATGATATTTCCAGCCTAACAGCATTGAAATTGGTAGCCTTCACTTATATTGCCAAAGATTGGCTCATCCTTCATAATTACAGAAAAAAGAGAACCATCACTTCAGTTTGATAGTGGCAAATTAAAACAAGAAGCAAAAAACAACAACTCTTTCTTTGTGCATAATAGTTCATTACTCAAATTACTTCTGCCGTCTCCTGCGCACCCCCTCCCCCCCCCCTTTTTTTTGCTTTTTAAAATTTAGAAATGGTTGGTCTTTTTCAATAGCATTCATTCTATGAGATTTAATACAGCAACAATGATAAACTCTGGTGTGATATCCTCACAGATTTTGGCTTTCTTTTACACAAGTGTGTGAGATTATCGAATCTCAGGAAATGAGCATCCTGGCTAATATTGTAACATAGAGTGGCACTCAGAACTTTTAAGGATTAGCCCCATCTGATTCATATAATGAGATTTTCATAGAACCATTTAACGTCCCCATAATCCCTTGTGGGGTAGAGTCTGGGCAACTGAATGATGCTAGCAGAGTGTTTTAATGGCCAGATGCCCTTCCTGTCACCAATGCGGAGTTTTGTTCAGCAGATATATTCTCAGTGTGCCCAGAGAGAGAAATATCTGCCTCGATCTAGGATTGAACTCACAGACTCCTGATTGTGAGGTGAGAGCTCCACTTCTAGGCCACCACATGACTCCACCATGTGTTTTATATATATATTACCAAACAAAAAAGAAAAATTAACAGTGCATTGATGTTAATAAAACAAAATCAGTATTTTATCCATCTCCATTGATATGTACTGCTTGTTCCTAAGAGGATTTTAAAATCCTTCCTTACATATGTACAGTAGTAGAATTGACTGCCAATCAATTATAGCGCCAAGGCATTGAAACAAGGTTTAATGAAGTGCCCTCAATCAGCATGGCAGTATAATAATTACAAGACTACTTCAGTTCATTCACAGCACAATCCACAATCCAGATATCCTTCTACCAAGAGCAACAACAAAACAAATCTTTCAATGATTGCCACTCAAGGTCAAGCCACAGTGGTAATCGCAGGCCCATGGTTTTCAAATAACAAAGTGTGTTTCCTCAAATAGCTATAGACATGCTTACAATGACCCAGTCATCTGAAATTTCATTTGCTTCTCACTGAGCAACACAACTAGGAATTCCAAACTGAACAAGTGCTAATCAACTCAGATATTCTGATTTTTTTAATGTCTAAATATTTTTATTATTTTTTTTAATCACAAATTCCATTTTTATATTGAACAGTGTGTTTTCTAGATGTCCAAAGTGTTACAATATAAACATCACCTTAATCATCATAATCATGTACATATACACATAATCATGTACATATATAAGATTATATCAATCGTTATTAGAAAGTATACTACCTTCCATATTGACATCAATTATATAATCATCAAAATATTTACTAATCAGTTTTTCTTTCTCATGTAGTCCATATTTCACATAAATCCATACATTTAACCTCTGTATCTATCAACTAGCCTTTTGAAGAAAAGTTATCATGTTATAAAATATTCGGAATCTTCTCTTTAATTTTTTAGAGTTAACCCATCCATTTTTGAACATTCCAGAATCTTTTTGATTATATTATCATCTGTAGGGGTTTCTTCATTTTTCAAGTATTGTGCATATATAATCCTGGCTGCTGTTAGAATATGTAAAGTTAAATATGTATTACCTTTATTATAGTTTTTTGATATTCTCAGATATTCCAATAGGAACAGGATATTATAAATGTCTAGAAGCATTACAGAGAGAATCCAAAGAAAAGAAATAATTTATCCCATAATTTAACAGTGGGTGGAAGCTGATGATTATATTTGGTGTGAAAATGGTTCATCTGTATAATTTTAACTGGCTGTTTAAAAAGATGGGAAAGTGACAATATTGTAGATATGGAATATGAATACCATATTGTAGATATGGTTCATCTGTATAATTTTAACTGGCTGTTAAAAAAGATGGGTCAGTGACAATATTGTAGATATGGAATATGAAAAGTGGTAAAAATAATTATTTGAGGATATTTTCAACTATGCTATTTTGCTTCTATAAAAGCACAATTAAAAGTAAGATGGCAGATGATTCTCAGTCCCTACAGATAGCCTAGATATGTATGTATTTTTGCAAAAAAGCTCTTTTTCCTTAATGTTTCCAGTTCCTAAATCACATCCCAGTCTCTTTTATTACTAATCACATTTCAGTTCTGACACTGTTCACATCAAACCCTGCCAGGATCAGTACAGATATGACTTTAAACTTACATTGATGGCTCAATTATGTCTCCATTAACTGATAAACACAGTTCAAATCTATTCCCTAAATTTGGATCTGGAAAACTGTAAGAACATGAGGACCATAGTAAGATCAGAGTGAAGGTTGAGGACCAGCAACTGCCCATCCACAGAAGATCACGTTATAACCATACCACCAACCACTTAGTTTCAAAATGACCCACGGCTGAACAAAATACAATTACAGTAGTCCTTGACAAAGGACCATAATTGAGTCCAACACTTGCTGCTAAGCAAAATACTTGCAAAGGGAATTTGCTCCATTTTATGACCTTTCTTGCCACAGTTGCTAAGTGAATCATTGCAGTTGTCAAGTAAGCAATGCAGTTGTTAAGTGAATCTGGCTTTCCCATTGACTTTGCTTAGGAGAAGGCTGCAAAAGGTGATCACATGATCACATGCAACCATCGTAAATAGAGTCAGTTGCAGAGTCAGAACATTTTGATCAAATGACCACGGGGATACTTCAATGGTTGTAAGAGTGAAAAGCGGACAGAAGTCACTTTTTTCAATGCTGTTGTAACTTGGAACAGTCACTAAATAAACTGTAGGACAGTGCTCCAGAAGCTTAACGTCATTGCCCAGAGGATCATTGGTTGCCCTCCCCATTCTTTGGAAGAGCTTTATAGCAAACCTAGAACTACACCGCCTTCAATCTGATCTTAGTGTATAAAATCATACATTGTAATGTCCTACCTGTCAATTAATACTTCAGCTTCAACCATAACAATACAAGAGCAAACAATAGATACAAACTCAAGGTAAACTGCACCAAATTTGATTGCAGGAAATACAACTTTAGCAACAGAGTGGTCAATGTCTGGAATACTCTTCCCCAAAACCCAAAAACTTTAACCTTAGACTGTCTACTATTGACCACACCCCTTTCCTAAGAGATCTCTGGGGGTGTGCATAAGTGCACCAAAGTGCCTACCGTCCCTGTCCTATTGTTCCTTTTATTTATTTATTTTTCTTATATGTATCCATGTATTCATAGCTATGTTTTTACTTATACCTAAGCAGTTGACAACCAAATAAATAAATAAATAAAAAATAAAAATAGCTCCCCTAGCCTTAAGAAAGTTCAAAACATTCTTAAAGATCCATCTCATCCTGGGCACCCTTTTTTTAATTATTAGCATCTGGCAGACAGTACAGGACAATAAAGACAAGGACCAATAGGCTGAAAAACAGCTTCCATCCCAGGGCAGCAACTATATTGAATTCTACTGTATAGTGCAATATTAATGCAATAGCAGGGGTTTTCAATTCAGTTGCATAGAATGTGAAGGATGTGTGTTTTTGTTTTATTTTTTATAGTTTTCTTATGCACACTGAAGATGACATTTAACTTTGTTGTATGAGGTGCAATGACAATAAAGTACTACTTACTACTACTACTACTATTACTGTTGTAAGTTGTGGACCGCCTGTGATTCAGAAGTTCAAATTTCAATGCCCCTGAAGTAGAAACAGCATTTACATTTTCTCACTGACGGTGGGAACTTAATAGTTTGGTATTACTTTGTTCTTCTGTACAATAGAGATACTAATCTAACTGAACCTTCCACATTAAGCCAAGCAATCTAACTGAGCCATGAAGTGACACTTCTGAGATTTACTGCCAAGTCCAGGCCAGGAATCTTGACAGTTAGGACAAGGGAAATCAAAATTATAAAAAATAATCCCACTGAGATTTGCAGTTTTGAACCTGTCCTTAGGCAAGCCATCAAAGTCTACCAAATGATGGCAAGGATACACATTATAAACTATAAAGTTTATACAAAGTCAAAGAATGTATAAAGTCAGGATCTTAAAAGGTTATTTTTCTATTTTTCCACTCTGAAATATGTTTCAGAGACCATAAATATCCAACAGTTTCCAACAATTCATATCACCCTAGGGTGATCCAGAAGTGGCCTATGCAGATACTACACAGCATTGATCTTTTATGGTTTGTGGGGCTTTAGGGAGAAAGAATATCTCTTCTCCTCCCTCATTACGTGAATGGATTTTTATTCTCTCCTAGGAAAAATAAACCCAGTTATTTCAAGACATGATTGGGCTTAAGTGGAATCCTCTGATCAGAAGGAAAGCATCTCCTTGACATGTTTTGGTTTCTTTCAGTTGTCTTCACTGGTGGTGCTAGGCAGAAAATGGCTGAAAGGACCAAATTCAGTGCCATATAGATGTCTTAAAAGAAGGTCAGATTGGTGTTGTTATTATTACTTAAATTTATCAGCCACTGGTTCCAGCAAATGATTTACAACATAGAAACAAGACAAATAAAATCAAAATAAAAAGGGTAAAGATAATAGAATAACAAACAATTAATCAGTGGAACAACTTGCCTCCAGAAGTTGTGAATGCTCCAACACTGGAAGTTTTTTAAAAGATGTTGGATAATCATTTGTCTGAAGTGGTATAGGGCTTCCTGCCGAGGTAGGGGGTTGGACTAGAAGACCTCCAAGGTCACTTCCAACTCTGTTATTCTACCCTATTCTACTCTGCTCTGCTCTGCTCTACTCTGTTCTAAACCAGCTGAAAACAAAACAAAAAGCTAACTTAAAAGGAGACTTCAATTATCATCACTAGAAACTCAAAGCAACCTATGGAATGTCTGTCTTATTTATTTATTTTATTTATTTACTGAATTTATATTGCCGTCTATTCGCCCATGGCGACTTGAGGTGGCTTACAGAATGTAAAACCATATTTAAAATAAAAAGCAATAAAAAGAATCACATAAATTAATAAAGTACAATAGAACATAATCTGTGGAGGGAAATCACCTCCCAACTCCCACCCCCGCCCCAACAACAGCAAATCACATGAGCCATTTGATGGGCTCCATCCTGCTCTGAGTTCCCCAGACCCATTGGCAGAACTAGGTCTTCAGTGCCTTCTGGAAGAGTATTAGTGAGGGGGCCATTCTAAACTCTGGGGGAATGATGTTCCAGAGAGAGGGAGCCACCACAGAGAAGGTCCTTCTTCTGGGTCACACCAGGTATATCTCCCTCAGGGATGGGACCCACAGCATTCCCACTCTAATGGGTTGGGTAGATGTGAGTGGCAAGAGACTTCCCAGTTTTCCTACACCAGTTTTGGCAGAGGTGTCAAACAGGAAGTATTGGGACTTTCCCCCCGCTTCATTAAACTGGACATGGGCGTGGCCAGTGCGTGATACATCTGGTCCATGGGCAGCGAGTTTGACAGCCCTGGGTTAGGGGATGTTTAAGATAATTTGCCTAGGATTTTGACAAATTTGGCAGCATCACCAAATGCCTTATGATTTTCAATCTCTTCTTATAAATATATCCCCTTTCATCAGTATTTATGGAGTTGCAAATAAATAATGAATAACTTCAGGAAAGAAGAATCAGCAGATATAAAAGAGAATACCCTTCATCACTACATTTTTAGAAAACAGTAGAATGCTAAAATGAAGAGGGATGTATTGTGTTTGTTTTGTTTCCTTTTTCTTTGTTTTGCTTTCTGGAATGATGCTAACATTTAATTTTTTTGTAGTTGTTTATCTGTAATCTTGTTAGACTTGCTCTTTAAAGTCATAATGGGAGATTGGAGGAGGGGGTTATTGCTGCATGAAAAAATAAACACAGAGACACAGAGGACAAATGTCAAATGCCATCTAAAGATGTCAAAACATTATGACATTTTCTTTTGACATATTCACTAATGAATAAACTCACTTTCAGGATTCAAAAAGGCTTTTAAACATTCCTTCTGTACATAGCAATAGCACATAGACTTATATACCACTTCACAATGCTTTACAGCCCTCTCTAAGTGGTTTACAGAGTCAGCCTATTGACCCCAACAATCTTAGTCCTCATTTTACCGGCCTTTGAAAAATGGAAGGCTGAATCAACCTTGAGCCTGATGAGATTCAGTCTGCCAAATTGCAGGCAGCCAGCAGTCAGCAGAAGTATTCTGCAGTACTGCATTCTAACCACTGTGCCATCGTGTCTCAGATCATTCTGAAAGACCTCCCCAAAGACATGTGGCTTCGATTAATACATGAACCGGCAATAGTTAGCTTTCTGCATTCCACATGCCACATGCAGCATATTGTATGGAACCCATCTGCTACCTGAGGGAAGGCTGGTTAGCATGATATCAGAAAATGGTACGTTACCCATATGTTAAGCTAAGTATCTTGGGATCAAATGGGATGAGAACATGAATGCCTTTTTTTCTGGCATTATGCTGCAATCTCAGCATGTGTTGGAAATGTCTCAAGATTGGTTTTCCATATCAGCATTTACATATTAACATTCAGCTATGGAATTAGCTCTCTGGAGCAATTATTTAATAATAATAAAGGTATTTTATTGTTTTCTCCATTTCTATATCAATGTAATATAAATTAAACAGAATGAACTGATTAAAAGTTCCTTCTAATTAGCAAAGTATTCCGAAGTATTAGTATTCCAAAGAATCTCTCAAATTGGGTCCAAACTGATCCAAAGATTGTAAACCACTGACTTGTTATTACAGGACAGAAATCAGAGCAAGTCTTATACATAAATGAGTAACACAACAAAAATCTAAATAAATGCAATACATAGTTGCTTATTAAACTTTCCACCAGGACCATCTGCTGGTAGTTTCTAACATATACAAATACACCTTCTATATTCTATATTCATAGTTTTGTCTATACACATTTATTACATATGTATAACATTTTGCTCTATTAAACGGGATAGTGAAATATTTTATTCATTTATCAAAAATTATATATACACATACACCAGCAACTTTCAATGTATTAAAAATATACAGAAAAAAAGGAGGTAGAAATAAAGAAATGAAAAATAAAAAAATATATAATAATGCCTTCTGTCCTTTTTATAAAGAAATTATCATTCTAAGCTTTTTCCCATCTTCTGCGTCCATTAAAAAAAATTCTTAATACCCATGATATCAGGCACCAAGCAATAAAGCATATATTACTTCTAGAAAATGAAAATGAATGTTGACAAAAGGCTTGAAGAATTTACTAATATATGATATTGCTTTGCCCATTTTATTCCGGAGTATTCCTTTAAATACAAATCCAAGATGAATTTGTGTTCTGAAATACAAAACATTTTTTCAACCCATTCTCAGTTTAAAACTCTCCTTCATTGTCAGTAACTCTCATAATAGCGTCAATAAATGATATTGAAAACACACATCTTCCTTAGTCATGTAAAATTGCAAAAAAGACCAGAGAAAGGTAGTATTTCTTTTTTCACACAAAGCTCTTTTTTTAAAAATAGCTGACATTTAACAAACACTTGTAGCAACCTGACTTTAACATGATAGAACTTGACATCATCTAAGCCAATGGTTAGAAAACAAGATACAGTATAGCAAAAAACCTCATTAATTTTGTAGATTAGAAGTTGGATTTGCTGATAAGAACCAATAAATCTCTCAGAAATACAGCATAAATAAGTTAAATATACACAGCTGATAATTGACTTATCCTATCATAAGATAAGGTCCCATTTTCATATATAAAAATAAAATATAACATGATCCCAACTTATTGAGAAACAAAAATATTATCTATACACAATGCCAAGACTTATTTTCATATAGCGATATAGTGGGGCAACCCCACAACAACTGGATTATCATTTGAACACTATTGGCCTTGGTAAATTCACTATCAGTCAATTGCAAAAGGCAGCTTTATTTGGAACAGCTTACATCCTGTGATGATATTTGTAAAACCATCAAACATCCACATCTACCTACCCCAGGTTCTTGGGAAGGACTTGATTAGGTGGACAAAAATGCCAAATCCAATCTGAACATCTGTCTGACTGTGTGATTAACCATAATAATGTCTATGCACACACTAAATACATTTAGATTTCTGAATGGAATTCACTCAAACCATGCAATTAGCATTCCTTTGACTTTAACAATACCTCAAATCACTCATTAACAAAAGCTGTTCAGAATGAAATACGGATATTTCCTTTTATTCTGAATTATTAATCCACAATTTTATTTTTCTTTCCTTTGCAGCATAATCTGAAGAAAAGCTAAAAAAAGAAATCAAACTCTAAAATGAACCAAGTGTGTTTTCTATTTTTCTAGGGAGTGAAACAATTTGAACAGGGAGAGAACTATAAATTTAATTCTTATGCAAATCATATTTTTGTTTGTTTTTATTCATATATAAAACTTAAAGAACGCCCATCAGACCACCTACAGAGCAATTCATGATACATTTAATAACAACATGTTTTTTAAAATAACAACAGCAGATGCCACCAATTATACCAATTTCTCAAAATGTGCACCTTAATTTATAACAAAATGAGAAGCTAAAATACAGGAATACTTAATTTTCTAGTTGATTTCCTGTTTGATAATTAACATTTTAAAACAGACGTGAATCCTCCCAGTTCAAGACTCTGTGTTCATGTCAATGCAAAATATCACTGTGGGGGACATAATTACTATATAATAGCAGTCTTCACCACATCTTGCCAGAAACTATAAGGGCCATAGTTCCACAGATGGATCTGTGGCAAATTTAATTAAATATCAATCATCTTATCAAGAACAACAAACATCCACAATAATTTCAAAGCAACCTTTAATCGTTTTTCTAAAACGTTTTTTCTCAGTCAGTTAGTTATATTTATTGCAATTTTTTGTTGCCAAAATGTTCTTTAACATCATTGAAACATTTCCAAAAGAGAGAGAGAGAGAGAGAGAAAGAAAGAAAGGATTTTACCTTGCGGATTCCTCTGCTTAGTTCCTCTCCATAGTTTGTCCCTAGGATCTCGAATATAACATTGGGATTCCCTCCATTCTCTGCAAATTCCAGATCTCCTGTCAAGCCATTCACTCCACCCTTAAAAACAAGAGGGAGAAAACTTTCACATGTATAAAGGTAAAGGTTCCCTCACACATACGTGCTAGTAGTTTCCGACTCTAGCGGGTGATGCTTATCTCTGTTACAAAGGCAAAGTCCAAAGATATCTCTGGCATGACTAAATGCTGAAGGTGCATGGAACACTGTTACCTTCTCACCAAAGTGGTCCCTATTTTTCTACTTGCATTTTTACATGCTTTTGAACTGCTAGGTTGGCAGAAGCTGGGAAAGGTAACGGGAGCTCACTCCATTATGCAGCGCTAGGGATTTGGACCACCGAACTGCCGACCTTTCTAATTGACAAGCTCAGCATCTTAGCCACTGAGCCACTGCATCCCTTGTTCACATGTATGCTTCATTTCAAATATATCATCCTGCCCTTATGAAATTCACACACAGCAAAATATTCAACATTCATTATGAACGTTCAACGTTCATTATTCAAAATGTTTTATGCATTCGTGAACTCCTAATAACTACAAAAAGTAGAATAACAACTTGGAAGAAATTTAAAACAGTTGCAATAATTTTAATATATTGGCTATTTCTTTCATTTACTTCTTTATGCTTCTTTTTAAAAAAAAAACCTATGCAAACACTTACAAAGGTGAGGTGTCTAATATATGTATATATGCATGCAATTAATATAGCCGCCTCTCTCAATCAATGACTCTGGGCAGCTTACATCCAAATGTTAACTTTCCAGTACTCAAATCTGATCAGTCGTGTGTAACACAGGCAATTGTTGAAGTCTCTACAGAAAACAACATTTGATTAAGTTGATGAAAGAGTCACATTTTATGAATATTAAAAATGTGAATATTTTGCCAGGCAGGTAGAAAGATGCACATCTTCTGGTAGGCTTGTACTTGGAAATGGAATAATTTTGAAAGGATTGCAACCCCAACCTTTTAACTACATTTGTCAACTATTTAAATGTGTTCCACATGGTATAAAAGAGACAACGGAACAGTCTTCCATAAGATTGTAAAAAGCAGATTAGAATTTTAAAAAGTCTTCTTAAAATAAGCTAATATTTTTCTGAAAGAAGAGAACCTCAAGAAAAATCTTGCATAAAAAAAGCAATTGTATTGCATTTATTTGCTTTATTCTAAAAAGTGACTTATGACCGTTTTTCACAGTTATGACCATTGCAGCCTCTCCATGGCCACATGATCAGAATTCAGATGTTTGGCAGCTGACTCATATTTATGATGGTTGTAATGCCCTGGAATCATGTGATTACCTTTTGAAACCTTCTGACAAGCAAAGTCAAAGGGGAAATCCAGATACACTTAACAAACCTGTTACTAACTTAACAAATGCAATGATTCACTTAACAAATGTGGTAACAAAATTCGTAAAATGGGGCAAAACTCACTTAAGAAATGTCCCACTTAGCAATATAAAATTTGGGTTCCACTGTGGCCGTAACTCGAGGACTACCTGTATCTTTCCTGTTAAACACAGTGCACCTAGAATCCCAAACATGATTTTGCCCAGGGGTGGGCTTCAAAAATTTTAGCGATGGGTTCTCTGCCCAGTTGCTGCATGGGTGTGGCCATGATGGATGTGGCCTAGTCAGCCTCCTGCACCACAGTGGAAGTGGGTGTTTTTGCTCTCCCTGGGCTCCGGAGGCTCTCTGAAAGCCGTAAACTTCTGAGAGGCCCATTTTTCACTCTTCCTGAGCCTCTGCGCACATCCTGAACTTATTTGCATCCAAAACGGGCCACAGGGGGACTCCGGGGAGGGGTGGGATGGGGTGGGCAGGGCCAGGCAGGAGTGGGATTTGGGGGTTGTCTAAACTGCGTAGAATCTTAGCTAGGGGCTCTCCCAAACCCGTGCGAACCCCCAGCAGCCCACCCCTGGATTTTGCCAGCCTGAAGACTAATTCACTAGGATAAAAATGAACTTTCGTGTCTCCTATTTCAAAGATCAATATTATCCGTCACTGACAATAAAGAGCCAGAAATTGGGAAGCAGGACATTAGATCTATGGATCATTCTTGAGATTGAGGGAAAACAGCATCCGCAGCTCTGTTTTCCATAGGGCATATGAAAAAAAAGACTTGCTTTTTGTCAAGAGCTGAGATAAATGTGACTGAAAAAAACCTAGAAGGCAGTTAGACATAATAAAGTGGCATCATTTTTCTTTAGAGTGTATTGTTTGTATCAGCCTTATTTAATAATTTACATAGATTACAAATAGAATGGCACCACCATTATTTCTCATAATTGCTTTGGTCACCATTTCTTGAAGTGTCTTTACTGAATAATGGGAAAATTGTCAAAAGTTTGAATAATGAAAATGGGGAGTTTTTAAACCCAAAATACCTTGATGGTCTCTACTTAGAATAATGGAGAAATTGTGAAAATGATCTAATTCATTATATTTCTTCCAGTTTTGAGATGTGAGAGCAGATTCTTATTTTGGCTCAAATGGGATTTGCGATGATTTTTACTTTTATGAATTTTCTAGATCTGATGGAGAATCCAAAAGTAACTTGATTTTGATTCCTTCTTGGTATATTCAGGTGTATTCTTATAGTACAGGGGTGTCAAACTCAAGGCCCGCAGGCTGGATCCAGCCTGCAGGGTGCTTATACCTGGCCCATGGGGCCACCCTGGAAACAGCAAAGGACCAGTTCTCAGCACTCCTGCGGCCATCCTGAGCTCCATTTTTGTTGGCAGAGGGTTGCAGAAGGCTGTTAGGCTGTTGCAACTGGAAATGGAGCTTGGGTGGGCTGCCCACAGCCTTTATGAGCTCCGTTTTCATTACAGAAAGTTGTGGGAGGCCGTCACAGTTTGAAACGGAGCTCGGGAGGACAGCATGCAGCTTTCATGGGCTCTGTTTTTGCTGGCAGAGGGTTGCAGGAGGACATCACAGCTGGAAATGAAGCTCAGAAGGGCAGCAGACAGCTTTCACAAATTTGCTGGCAGAGGGTTGCAGGAGGCCATCGCAGACAGAAACAGAGCTCGGGAGGACAGCGTACAGCTTTCACGAGCTCCGTTTTTGCTGGCAGAGAGTTACAGGAGGCAGTTGCAGCCAGAAACGGAGCTGGAGAGCTCATTTTCACTGGCAGAGCACTTGGGCCATTACAGACAGCCCGACATGAATGATGTTGAGCTGGTCACGTCCACCCTGGCCATTCCCACTGTGGCCTCCCGAGGTCAAAAGCAAACCTGATGTGGCCCTCAATGCAATCAAGTTTGACACCCCTGCTATAATATATATTCAGATTAGGCTCTATTTCAAGTTCATATTGTAGTAACCCAAATGGTATATGGAGGGCTAACCTCATACAGGTGGCAAAACAGTTAGATGTTTGTAAGAAACACTGTTCAACCAAAAACTGTATACAGGCGGTCCTTGACTTATAACCATTCATTTAGCAACCATTCGAAGTTACAACAGCGTTAGGAAAAGTATCTTATGATCAGTCCTCAGACTTATAATTGTCATACAATCAAAATTCAGGCACTTGACAACTAGCATGTACTGTATGTACGATGGTTCCAGCATCCGGGGGTCATTTATGACTTTCCCAGCTATCTTCCAACATGTAAAAGTCAATGGGGAAGCTGTATTTGTTTAATAACCACATGATTTGCCTAACAACTGTAGTGATGCACTTAACAATGGCAAAAAAGGTCATAAAATTAGGTACAACTCAATTGCCTTGCTTAGCAACAGAAATTCTGGTCCCAGTTGTGATCATAAATCCAGGACTGCAGGTAGTCCTTGACTTACAAAAGTTCATTTAGTAACCGTTGAAAGTTACAATGGCACTGAAAAAAGTGACTTATGACCGTTTTGCACACTTACAATTGTTGCAGTATCCCCATGTATAGTAGCAATTGAGATCCTGTAGATGGCGCTAGCAGCACACTGCAGTGTCTAAAATCTATATGGGCCTCTTTGCTCTTTTCATGATCTCATTCCCTATCTTTCTTGAGTTGGAAAGTCTCGGACTTTCCAGACTTATAAGTGATCTCATTTTACTAACATCACCACTATTCTTAAGGATTGCTTGGGAGGTTTCACCTGCTGTATCTATTCTCCAATCCTAATGCTGTATCTATGAGGGGATTCACCAGTCTGAATGCTGCATCTAGGTTGCCTTTGTCTTCTTGTAAAAACCCTATAAAATGCAATAAATGCTGCCCAGGCAGTCAGACATCTTGGCACCCTGCACAATGACTGGTCTTTGAAACCCATCACTCATGGTCACGTAATTTACAATCGGATGCTTAACAACTGACTGTAGCAGTGTCATGACGGTAGCAGTGTCACAGAGATACGTGATCACCTTTTGTGACCTTTGAACAAGCAAAGTACATGGGGAAAACAGATTCACTTAATCATCTTACTAATTTAAGAACTGCAGTGGTTTATTTAACAAAGATGGTGACAAAAGTCGTAAAATGGGGTAAAAGTCACTTCACAAATTTCTCACTCAGCAACATAAATTTTGTGCTCAAGTGTGGTCATAAGTTGAGGATTACTTGTATCTTTATTCATTGGCATGTTCATATGACAAGCCCTTTAAAAAAACCAACATGCAATCCTGTGATAAATATGAACATAGGTTGTGAACTATGTGCTGAGTACATTTCAGGGTCCCTAGAGTTTCATACTGAAGTTGATCTTGATAAATTCTAGAATACTGAACTAATCCCCAATCAAAAGGCTGCAAAACATATCATAACTTAGATAAACGCTGGGTTTAATTTTTTTTAAAAAAAATCTTCTGCTGAATTTTTAATTTTAAATGTTTTAAAATGCATCGAAGCAGTACATATTAAAATAAACACAATTTGAAATAATGGGGGGCGGGGGAATGCATTTGGAAACAGAAAGTTTGAGATGGAAAACTGATCGCATATTTAAACATATATACACTAGCCGTGAATGAATGTTTCCCATTAAGAAGGGTATGGGAGTTTCCTAAAAACGTTTGCCACCTTTAAAAACCCAAATTTGCAGTCCAAATCAATTATTTTTCAAATTGCTTAAATTATACTGCATTTCCATCCCTGAGAGCTGCAATTATTGATTTGTTTTTTTAAAAACAAACTTTATTGATTATACAACTAAAATATCAAACAAACACATACAGAACATATGGGGGAAAAAAAAGAAAGAAAGGAAAAAAACTATTTAAAAACTAGCAGTTCTATTATTGACAGTCTATCGTTCCTTATTTGTTATCAATATTGGTGACATATTTACAAATACATCTTTTTGCAAATATATAATTACTACCTCTTTTACATTTTACAGTATTTACTATTATATTTTCTATTTTTGTTCTATCCAGTCATACCAGCATTCCCAGCTTCTTTAATATTCTGATGTTTCTTTTTCCTTAAGTGCTAAAGTTAATTTATCCATCTCTGCACAGGCTGTTATTTTCCGAATGACCATTTCCTCTGTTAGAATGTCTGCTTGTTTCCAACATTGTGCCAAGGTTATTCTGGCTGCAGTAAGAATGTGCAGTATTATATATGTGGCTTTTTTAGAAAATTGTCTATTAAATATCCCCAGTAAGAAGAATTCTGGTTTTAATTCAATTTGCTCCGCCGTTATTTCCTCTAACCATTTTTTTATTCTGTACCAGTATCTTTGGGCTTCAGTGCAGGACCACCATATGTGAAAGAATGTTCCGTGTTTCTTTTTACATTTCCAGCAATTTGGATTCATGTTAGGAGATGTCTTTGCTATTCTTGAGGGTGAGAGGTGCCATCTATAAAACATTTTATAGGCATTTACTTTATATGTTGCTGATTTTGTAATTTTATTATTCCTGGTCCAGATCTTTTCCCATTTTAATAATGTAATGCTACATGCTATGTTTCTACTCCAAGCTATCATATTGCCTTTAACTACTTCCTCTTCTAATTCTATCTCTAATAATTATAAAATGTAGTTATATTTTTTTATCTGGGCCTAATAGGATTTTATCTAATTGTTGCGGCTTAGCATAAATTCCAAAATTTTTCTTATCCTGATTGTATCTATTTTGAATTTGCAGGTAAGCCCACTGGTCTACTTGTAGCCCTTGTTCTTGGAGATCTTGCCATGATTTTAAAGTTCCTTGCGCATCAAGAAGGTCTTTGTATTTTATCATTTTGTTAAGATCTAAATTATTTGGATGTATCATCGCCTCCATCCTTGAGATCCAGATTAGGATTTTTAAATAATTTTTTAAAAAATTTCATTTAGCCAATAAGGAGTCTCTAATTATATGTCTGTGGAAATAATTCTGTTTGATTTTTCTAATGTCCCATAAAAATGCATGCCACTCCCTCTGTAAGTCGTGGCCTTCTAGAAATAGGATTCTTTTATTCGACAAGTTTACCCACTCTTTCAGCCAAAGTAAGGAGGCTGCAGTATAGTATATTTCCCAATTTGGAAGTGCCATACCTTCCCTGCTCTTCATATCTTGCATTGCCTTTAGGTTTATCCTCGTTTTTTTCCCTTGCCAAATAAATTTGGTGGTCATCTTGTTAAATTCCACAAAGTAATTTTTATGTATTTTTATTGGTATTGTTTGGAATAAGTAAATAAATTTGGGCAGAATGTTCATTTTTATAGTGGCAATACTCCCTAGTAGGGAGATTTGCAATTTTACCCATATCTCTAAATCTTTTTTGACTTGTTGTAATAATTTATTATAATTATTTTCCATTAGAGTTTTGCATTGAGCCGTCAGCCAAATTCCTAAGTATTTAACTTTTTTGAACTATTTGTAATCCCATTATCCTTTCTAATTTTAATTTCTGTTTTTCTGTCAGATTTTTAGTCATTATTTTCATTTTTTCCCTATTGATTTTAAGTCCTGCAACTTTCCCAAATTGATCTAACTCTTTCAGTAGCTCTTGACCTGTTTCAATTGGTTCCTCTATGAAAAAAACCATATCATCCGCAAATGACTGGAGTTGGTATTCTTTTTTCTTAATTTTTAATCCTTTTATTCCTGGGTTCTGTCTAATTCATGTAAGCAATGTTTCCAAAGATAATATGAAGAGCAGGGGAGAGAGTGGACATTCCTCCCTGACACCTTTCTCTATTTTTATTGAACGTGTGTACTCTCCATTAATTATAATATTCGCCTTTTGTGAGTCGTAAATTGTAGTCACAATGTTTTCAAATTTAGTGCCTAAATTCATATTGTAAATTTGTTGAATTAGGAATTGCCAATTTAGGTTGTCAAAGGCCTTCTGTGCATCCAAGAATACAAGGGCTATTTGTTTTTCTGTATGGGCTTTGTAGTACTCAAAACATTTATCACTATTCTTAAATTATTCCTAATTTGTCTATTGGGAAGGAATCCATTTTGATCTTTATGTAATCCGTTTTGATCTTTATGTATATATTCATTGAATATTTTTTAAAATCTATTTGCTATAATTGTGGTAAATATTTTATAATCAGTATTTAAATGGGAAATTGGTCTATAATTTTGTATAAGTTGTAAATCAGAGTCTTCTTTCAGGATCAACAATATCAGTGTCTCCTTCCATGAATCCAGCATTCTTGCTGCAAGTAAGACCTCATTATATACTTCCACCATGAGAGGTCCTATTTGTTCTCCTATTTTCTTATAAAGTTCCCCTGGTATCCCATCCCAGTTTATATTTGGTTATAGCACATAAAAAATAGGAGGTGATAATTATTTAGGTATTGATATTTGATTATAGGTGTTGAATATATTAAATTAAATAATGTATTGTGACTAATTGTGATTACTATAGATTAACTAATTAATTATTGTATAGCAAGGTTGATATATTTTCATTTAGATTTGTAAGCATTTGAAATATTTTTTTTATAACACTATTTTGAGATTAGGAATTTCATAGCATTTATAGATATACAGATTAATAGTACTTAAATTTAAATAGAGGAATTTGATATATTGTTAAGATCTACAAATCCAGGTATTTTATTTAGAAAATAGCTTTAAAATTGTTCTGGAGAATATATATATATTGACAAGAGAGGTTAACCCTGTAACATATTTTATTAATTAGAGTAGTGGCCATACACAGATGATACTTTTCAATAGCAAATGATAATTTTGGATAACATATTTAGTATAATACAAAAACAAAAACAAATTTTACAAGAAGACTACTTCAATACAAACAACTACGACACCATCACCCTCAGTGATGGCACAAAAGACAATTGAAGAAACTCTACCTGGAGAGAAACAACCTGTCATCACAAATGCTAATATCCAATTGACCCTTCTTACTTTACAAGAATCCATGCTGAAACTTCAGGAAATAATGACCAAAAATCATACTGAAACAAGAGCTGACACAAATGAATTAAAAGAAGAGATGGGGAACTTAAAGGCAGAAATGAAATTAGACATCTCAAAGCTGGATAAAAAAATTGAAACAGTACAGCAAGCACTAGAAAGAAATGAATCAACAATAAAGGAGGTTGAGAAAAGGACGGAACAAACAGAAAAGAAGCTGGAAGTGGTTGGTGAGCAATTAAGAAACATGAGCAAAGAAATAGATGATTCCTTGGTATATTTGGAAATGGACAAGGCCACAGCATATTTGAGATTCCAAAACATAATGGAGTCTAAAGAAGAGGATTTGGAACACGTGATGGCAGGAATATTAGCAGAACTGTTGGAAAAAGATAAGGACGATATCCTGAAACTCTACAGAGTGAGCACAAATTATGCAAGATGACATAAATATCCAAAAGAGTTCCATGTAAGATTTACCAGAAGAAAGGTTCACGATGTTATATATAAAATTTCTAGAGAAGAGGCAATTACATATAAAGGAAAAGAAATCTTGATGCTTAAACAAATCCCAAGAAGAGTGAGAGAGCAGAGGCGAGATTATAAATTCTTGGCAAACCAATTAAACCAAAAAGGCATCATATTCAGATGGCTAATTCCAGACGGGATGTTAATCACATGGGAAGAAAGAAAAATTAAAGTAGATTCCATGGAAAAAGCCCAAGAATTCTATGAACGATTGGTAGGTCCTGAAGAATAGAGTAGTAGAGATGAACTAGAAACAAATTCGCAAGACGGCCAAGACTATCAAAAGTATAGAGATGGGAATTATAGGAACTTGAAAAATATACAACACAAGAGAGAGAAGAACCGAAGATGCACAATCAGCTACAAAGAGAGACAGGAGTAACTACAAGACAAAGAGCAAGAGTCAATTAGGTGATGGACAAAGAAAAGAAAATACTATCAATTAACATAAATGGCCTAAACTCTAGGATAAAAAGGAAAAGAATACTAACCAAACTAATTAAACATAATGCAGACAGAATATGTTTACAGGAAACTCATATAAGGAAGGAAGAAGAAAAATATATAGAATGCCCCAAGCTAGGGAATTTGTATGTCACCAGCAGATTTTAGGAAAAAGAAAGGGATAGCAGTATACGTGAAAGAGGACATGAAAGCAGAGCTAATTTGGACAGACCCCTATGGAAGAATTCTGGTGTTACAAATTTGGATTAAATCAACTCCAATTCTATTAGTGGTAATTTATACCTCTAATGATAACCAAAAGGAATTCTTTAAACAATTACATGGGAAAATAGTGGAATTAGAGAAAAAGAATATTTGTATCTTGGGGAACTTCAATGCTATTGTGGACCATCAGAAAGATCATAATAGTGGGGGAAAAGAGGAAAAAAGGAGAACTACCGAAAACATGTGAGGAAATGATGATTGAACTAAATTTGATAGACATGTGGAGGAAATTAAACAATGAAAAAAATCAATTTACATTTTATTCCAATCCTCATCAGTCATGGACACGAATTGATATGGTGTGGATGAATGGTGAGCTAGTAAATGAATTAAAAGAGATTGAAATTTACCAAATGAATGGGCAGATCACAATCCGATTCAGATAGTGTAGAAAGGTAGGAAGAAACCAAGGAAAAGGTGGACTTTAAATACACAGCTAATTAAAGAGAAAGAATTTATGAATAGACTTAAGGAGGAATTACAGTATTTCTTAAAAGAAAATAACATTGAGGCAACTGCAATTATTGATTTGTAATGGCTTATCTAGGGGCACTATGGCTGTGTGGCATGTTTCCATTTTATTTTAATGGTTTTGGATTGTACCTTAGTCAGTCATACTATTTAACCATGTGGAAATTACAGTTTCTCATTGCTAAATACCATGTTTCCCCCCAAATAAGATCCTGTCTTATATTTTTTTGCCACCAAAAAGGCACCAGGTCTTATTTTCAGGGGATGTCATTCACCGACTCACCTCATTTACACATGTTGTCCTCGGCCTCCTTTTCACTGTCAGAGGCCTTCCGGAACTTCATCTTCTGCAGTTATCAAGGCTTTCCTGAAGGCTTCTTCAGATGATAACAGAGCTCCGGATCAATCTGGAGCTTTGTTATCAGCTACAGAGGCCTTCAGGAAAGCATTGCCAGCCTTGCCAGCTGTAGAAGAAATGGGCCAGCAAGGCAGGTGTCGGGGTGTGCAAGGCCTGGCTACAACTGTCCAAAGGTAAGTAGTAGGCAGCTCTACCTCCCCATCCCCACCCTAGCTTAATTTTTACCCATGCACTCTATTAGGGGAATTAATTATTTTTGGGGTAGGGCTTATATTGGGTGTACATGTAAAATCAAGCTAGGACTTACTTTCAGGGTCGATTGTATTTTCGGGGAAACAGGGGTAGCTATAGGGATATTAAACATGGGTGATCTCTCCATGATTGCAATTGGAGTAGTCTGGTAGTTACTACCAGTGAGGAATTCAAAACAAAACAAGAAATTTAGCAGAATTTAACAGCTAGAGTCACCTCTATGTGCTATGCTTTATAGAGAAGGGAATAGGTCATGGCCGCAGACTTTTTATCTGTCAAACGCAGAGGGAAAATTAGCTGCAAAATGAAGGCCTGAACCTTTAGAAACTCCAATTGTTATTTATGTGGTACAGGTGCTGTGTGTTTCTGACAACAAAAAATTGAAGGAAAAGCATTAAAAACCCAAAGCCCAGAGGTAATAGTCTGAAGTCAGGAAAAAGATTAGAAATTGATTATTCCCACTTAGAAGTTATAAGAAAAGCGAAGGCTAGAATCTATGCAAGTCTTTATTTCTGCCTGCTGAACTTTCAGGCAACTGAACCTACAGTCTTGAGAGCTGGTTTTATCTATAAAGCACAACCCCAGAGTAATTTAAGAAGCAAAATCATTGAAGATTTATTGTTTTTTTATAAATGGTCGATTGACAGACAGACAGACAAACATACAATCTAATTTTTGTGATATTCTGAAAACATTTTTATTAGTATTGAGTATAATATAGCTTATCTGGATAATACTGTTTTCATAAAAATCAATGCCTTTCTAATCTTTACTAAATCTTCTAGATATACACATGTAATAGAAATGGAGAGGGGGAAGGACCATGTTAGGAGTACAAAAAATAGAACAAGCCTGATAGGGTTATCTGAAGAGACTAAATAATGCTTTGGCTACTCTGGACAAGACAAACCACAGTGGTTTTTCAAATTTAGATAGCAAGCGTTAGTCTTCAAAAGCTGGAGGATAAATGAAGAAACCCCTCATCCTTCAAAATGGTTGAGGTCACCTTCTATTCAGTAGAGAAATAAGGAATAAATATATCAGCCTAAAAGAAAGAAGAAAAAGGGGGACAGCTCAGGCTGTGGCAATTTCATCTCTCACTTTCCCACTCTCTCTAATTGAAGGGCACAATCAAAATGAGTCCAAAAAAGAAATTTCAATGTACAGCCATTTTGATAGAAGCCACTTTGACCAATTGCTGTGTTTTAGTTCTTTCTCACACATAGAGAAAGTAAAGGAGTATGGGACACTCACTTACTCTATCTCTTGATTCTAAGTCTGGATGAAAATTTGCTTCCGGGAAGGAAAATGATAATGCATGATGAGGCAGAGTTGGTAGGGAATTCCTCCATGAAAGTTGAGCTACTTTGGTTCTTGTTCAAGAATTCAAAAGCATACAAAGCAATGAAAACAAAATGAAGCTGGCTTATCCCCATTTGAAGATGCATCTGATGTACGTTTATTCTTCTGTGTGTAAGTACACAGGTATGTATTTAGTTATAAAGTTCTGACAATGATGCAAGTCTATGTGTATGTTTTTGCACCTTCTTGACATTTTAATTCAAGCAGACTGTAGACCAGGGGTGTCAAACTTGATTTCACTGAGGGCAGCATCAGGGTTGTGTTTGACCTTGTGGGACCAGGATGTGTGTGGCCAGCTCAATGTCACTCATCAAGGCTCCATTTTCAACTGTGATGGCCTCCTACAGCCCTCTTCCACCAAAAATGGAGGTTGGGGGAGGCCACGCGTGGCCCACCCAGGCTCATTTTTTGTTGGCAAAGGCACCGTGGGTCAGTTCTTTGCTGTTTCCAGGATGGGCCTGCGGGCCAGATTTAAGCATTATACAATTACTTCAGTTATTAACTAAAATACATGAATGTTAAACAAATCTGGTTTTCCCATTCCCCCTTCTGCTTGTTGACAGCCAGCTGAGGAAAATCACAAATGGTGATTTTGGAATGAATGAATGAATGAATGAATGAATGAAAAGGAGCTGGAAGAGACCTTGGAGGTCTTCTAATCCTTCCCCTTTCTCAAGCAAGACAACCTATATCATAGGATTGCCTACAATTTCTGGAGGTAAGCTGTTCCTGGTTAATTGTTCTCACTGTTAGGAAGTTTCTCCTTAATTCCAGGTTTATTTTATTAATTCTTTGATTAGTTTCCAACCATTACTTCTTGTCCTGCCCTCTGGTGCTTTGGAGAATAATTTGACCCTCTCTTCTTTATCAAGTAATACTGCCCCTCAAATACTGGAATACTGCTATCATGTCATCTGGGTCCTTCTTTTCACTTGACTAAACACACCCAATTCCAGTGGGCTGAATCTGGCCTACGAGCCTTGAGTTTGACACCCCTGCTCTAGACAATGTACAGATGATAATAACATCAGAAAATGATGGAATATAATACAGTAATTTTGATATCAATTGCTACACAGATCCACAAGTGCTATTCAAAGACCTTCTGGAAAAGACAGTCTTCACCACCTTCTGGGATGCCCTAAGAGTGAAGGCCATCCTCTCTCAAGAAGGATTGGTTAGTCCATTGAAGAATATCTACTCAAAGATCATCAATGGAATCTCACCTCTCACCTCTCACACCTCCACATAGGCATAGACATTTTGCAGGCATTCTCTGGTCCTCTGAGTCAAGCAAGCAGAATTGATCCTGTAAAGCTTGTCTCAGATACCAAGTCTTATGACACAATTAATATTAATGAATGGGAAAGTGACCAACATCAACTTTGAAGTTCTCTCTGTCCATGTTTTTGGAAGGCACATAGGTTGAGAAGCGGGAATGGGAAAAAAACAACAACCTTGAAACGCAGCCTGATTATAAAATCTCTTTGTGAACAATCAGTTCAGAACTTCAGCCAAAATAGTCTATTTCTTTTCCAGCAGGGCATCAAAGAGGAAATCCAGATAGAAAGGCAGAGGACAGGGAAAGAGAGGGAAAAAGAAGAAAGAGAAGGAGTATCCAAAGGAGGGATGAGTCTGAGAGAAAGAAAGAGAAAAGACAATAGCAAAAATAAAACAGAAACATTTGCCATCCTAATTGGGGGCTTGATCCTATCCATTGGTCTTTTTCATATTTGGACCTCTCTGCATGCAAAATCAGACATATCATTCCCTAGAAAATGAAACCATTGGCACATTAAGACGCTTCTCGCCTTGCTGTAAAGAAAGGATTCCTGGAAGCTGTGAAAACAATGCGGTAACACAGGACAGGTTAATAGCAAGGCCAAGCCACTCAATTTGCTCAGCAGTGTGCAGGTATCTCACATTCACACCTGCTTCTGTTCACATTAAAAAGTCATCACTCTGCAGTTGGTTTTTAGATGCTTTCCTTAAAATAGAGTCACATAACAATTACAGGAAGTTCTTGACTTATAAAAGATTGCTTAGATTTCCCCCCAAAATACTTAAATGCAAAAATACAGGTGCCCCAGGCATGAGTGACATCAAGCTGGCCACCCACCCCCTGGCCCCCCCCCCCACCCCCCTGAGGTCAAACACAGCCCTGATGCGGCCCACAATGAAAGCAAGTTGACCACCCCTGTTATAGAGGTCCGTACAATGAAAGGACATTCAGTCCTTTATAGACTTTGGGCAACTCATAACAAGATACAAGAAAGAGCATCACATTCCCCTTATGAAGATTTCACTACAATTATCTTCTTTGAAATAAATGCATATAGGAAAATTTATTTCCTGAATGAGAACTGGAAAGACAAAAGTGATTTGTTTTCTACGTGACACTAATGAAGTACCTCAACCTTTAACACAGAGATTATTCATTTTCCTTCCCCCTTTTTACTGCATTAAAGTTGTGTGTGCTGGTCATTGTTTCTATATTGTGGTAAATTAATCATTACTCTGAGTAGCAATCACGAGTTAAAAAGTTACTTTTGTTTTCTTACTTTCCAAAGGCTGGAAATATGAAAAAAAAAAAAAAACAGGATGAAAAAGTTTGTGAATAAAAGGATTTGTAGGTGTGTATTTATGTACATATCATGCTATATTTCCTTTCAGGTTTTTGCAAGGAATAAATATAGTAAGCGGAAGAAATTCAAACAAGGGGATAAGAAAAAAGAAAAAGAAATCTAATTAAATGTAGTTAGTCTTACATTTTTCTCCTTTCATTCAGCACCCATTCATTCTTGAACCTGTCTCTATACATTACAACACACAATTCTCAAATAGTCCCATATCCTTGCATTAAACTTAGTTTAGGTTCCTTCTCATATATTCAACTATTATTTTTTTAATCTAAGAAAGTGTGCAGAAGTATACTTTTTTATATTTTTTTGATAAACACTTATTCCTGATAACATACTACAAACTGTCTACTAGCATTTGGGTGTCAATTTTTTGCATCTACTTCCTTATATTTAGTAAACATTTTACCAAAAGTTACATACCTACTTTTCCTAATGTGTTACCATGAAGGTGTAACTTGTAAATTATTTATTCTATTTTTCATCTGAAATATAATTATCTTATATATTACATTAATTTTCAGATTCATCTCTTTGTGGCATCATACAATCTAACTAGTATTCCCTGCATATTGCTTAGGATCACAGCCAATTAAACGGTATCAGTTACAAAAGAAACATACAACTTTCACATGCCCAACCACACATCTCTAGGGTCAGCTCAATTTATCCATAAAATATAAAAAAGACACGTCTTTTTAATATTCATAAATAAGGTTAGCATTAATATTTATGATTTGTGGATATACTATATTTTTTGGTCTATAAGATGCACTCCCCCCCCCCCAAGTGGGTGGAAATGTCTGTGCATCTTATAGAGCGAATGTTGCTGAAGCCCCACCCACTCACCAGTCCCCACCCTTTGGTCTCTTTCTCCCACCAATTTGCCTCCTTGCAGAAAACAGCAAACAGCCCGGTCAGCTTCAGCACAGCCTGATTAACATGAGCAGCTGGTTGGCAGTTGGATTGGCCTCCCGGAATACCACCCATCAGCTGTTGCAGGCTGTGGGAATTGTTTCCGCCCATCGCCAACATCGCCCATCGCTACCACTGCCTGTTGTAACCTTTGCATGCCCCATTTTTAGTCTCTGCGCATCCTGTTTTCAGCCACCATGTGCCTCTCTGCGTGTCCGGTTTTTGCCCTCTGAGAGTCCTGTTTTTGGCCTGTTCCAGGCGGCAGGGATTAGTGGTGATAGGCAGCAGTGGCAATCCCTGCCACCTGGAATGGGCCAAAAACAGGATGCGTGGAGACCAAAAATGGGACATGCGTAGGCAGCCTGGAACAGCCGATTGATGGTATTCTGGGAGACTGACCCAACTGCCAGTCAGGTGCTTGTGCTAAATTAGGCAGTGCTGAAGCTGACCAGGCTGTTTGCTGTTTTCTGTTTGCTGCAAGGAGGCAAATTGCTGGGAGGCAAAGGCAGATTCCCCCGCACCTTGTTTTCCTCCTCTAAAGCTAATGTGTGTCTTATAGTCCGGAGTGTCTTATAGTCCGAAAAATACGGTACATCAATATAATGATTCAGTGACATTGTGATCTCCAGGATTCATCAACTTAATAATTATCATATTAATGCAAATCATGATGTTTTGAAGCTCATCTTTCTCAGGAAGATGGATCAGCTTAGCTACCACATCAAACTAACAAAATCATCAAGCTTCAAAAGATTTTGTAGCACCATTGTTCAAGAATACCCAGATGTTTCTCTATGCATTGGCTTTTAACACCACCACCACCAGCAACAACAAAACCCAGGCCAATTTTTAAGCATCTCGCATCTAAAATTGGATCAGATGCCAACAACATGAAAGAATAATAAATGCTCTATGTGGCTCTTGCTGCCCCAGAAATTCAGTTGGCTTCCTGTTTACTAGTGAATGACCAATGACTGAGGGATGTGGCAATGAAGATTTTGCTGTTGACATTCTCTACTTATTGTTTTAATTCTCACTTTTTTTGTGTGAAACTTCCATGTTTTCCTGGTTGTGAAAAATGATAGATAACCAGTTGGATGACATATCCTTAACTGGTTGGATACATATGTATATTCAAAGGATATACTTGAAATATTAGATTTTTTACTGAATGCAATTCAGTGATATTGTCTATAGGAAGTTCTTGACTTATGGCCACAATTGTATTGACTGTTTCCTAGTATTATTTGATTGCTTATTGTACCCTATGATTATCATTTAATGTTGTACCTTATGATTCTTGTCCCTTGATGAATGTATCTTTTCTTTTATGTAGACTGAGAGCATTTGCACCAAGACAAATTCCTTGGGTGTCCAATCACACTTGGCCAATAAACTATAAAGTATAAATTGAGCCCACAATTTCCATTGCTAAGTGAGACAGTTGTTAAGTGAATTTTGTCCCATTTTACAACCTTTCTTGCTATACTTGCTAAGTGAATTACTGCAGTTGTTAAGTTAGTGGCATGGTTGCTAAATGAAGCTGCCTTCCTCATTGACTTTGCTTGTTAGAAGGTTGCAAAAGGTGATGATCTTATGATACTGCAATTGTCATAAAAGTGAGCTAGTTGCCATATTTTCAAATTTTGATCATGCGCCCATGGGGATCCTGCAATGGTTGTAAGTGTGAAAAACGGCGATGTCACTTTTTTTCACTGCTGTTGTAACTGTGAACAGTTACTAAATGAATGGCTGTAAGTCAAAGACTAAGTGTGCTTATCTGCTTTTAGGCCCAGGCGCATGGCCAGCAGACACTTCTGTAGGATAGTCAGTATACCAATGTGCCTTGTGAATGATCTGCACAGGTCTACATATACATAATGTGTGTGTGTGTGTGTGTGTGTGTGTGTGTGGTGTGTGTGTGTGTTTGTGTATATGTTTGTGTATGGCCATTAGACACTTCTGTAGGATAGTAGGATAGCAATGTGCCTTGTGAATGATCTGCATAGGATTAACACACACACACACACACACACACACACACACACACACACACACAAAGTTATAAAAGAGAAGTGAACCCCCTCTGAATTCATCAACCGTATAGAAAAAGATATACGTCTTAAAAACACTCCTATGTATTTCATCAGCAAATACAATCCTTTAACTCTATAAAAGTCTGACCTCCTCCTGAAACCCAAGCACCATGATTTAGAGTACCTTCTTGATTGTATCCAGCATAGATCTCCCTCCTTGCCAGGGTTTTGAATTCTTCCTAATGCATGTCAAGCTAGCCATACTGTGCCACTTTCGGTCTTCCAGCTTCTTATGAAAAGCATTTGCTAGCAACAACACGGTATCGTATATGTAAAGGTTGGTAATCTGTCAAAGAGATTAAGAATTGATTATAAGTAACTAGAACCCACGTGCTGGCAGAATTCAGAGGTAGTTTGTCTCAGCTGTCACCACTCAAGCTTTCAGGAACTTAAATATAATGCCACCACAATAGATTGCTTCACATTTTACAAACCACTTGGGCCCTGAAGCTGTTACATGATTACTAGTTAATTCAGTTTGCATTTCATAAGTCGAGGCATGTTCCTGGCTGCTACTTGAAATGTTACAATTTTTCTATCCCAAGGGTTATTTCAATGCATGTCAAGGCTTTTATAGTGTCTTGATAAGGTCTTGTGTCTGTACACTCATGAAAGAACAACAGCACATGGCTTGTTCTCCAGATAGAAGTCCTAACTGCACCAAGACATCCTTCTGATTTCCAAAATACAGTTAAGGAGTATGGAAGAAAAACTTCTACACCTCATCATCTGTGAGTTTCATGTTTCAGATTAATATTCCTGACAGATACAATATTTCAAAGAAGCCTTCTCCAAAGGAATTCTGACATGCATATTTACAGAGACAAACAGAGAATGTTGGTTATTCCTATCATGCAATTCCAATGAACAGGTATTGCATGAAGATTTTATTTATTTATTTACAAAATTGAAGTGGCTTCCTATTTTTTCCAGTTCTGAGCTAGATTTGGGCATTCTACATTTTACTGTTCCAGATGAATTATTCTTAGTTAAGGAGCTACCAAGAAACTGCCAGATAGTTTGGAAGGAGTGGTCAAGCAAGCACTTAGCTTGGAATCCTTGTGCAGCTGTAAGTAGCCTAAGCTTCGCCTTCCTCAAGATCCATGAAGCTTTAGTTGTTCATTCTCAAGGGAAGGAAAGCAATTTGGGCATTTTTTGTAACATAGGTGGTAGACAATAAAGTTATTAACAGTTGTTACTCATGGGTATCTCTGGTTGATTGTGCCTGACAACTTGTTGAATCAAATACACTTCTTAGCAGAGTCATGGATAAATGCTTTCCGTATTGACATTTTGGCCAGGTACACAGAATCCATTTCAGACCAGTAAATAAGTATCAAATTAGTTTTTTGCTTGTTTGTCTGTTTTGGTTTTTTTTTAAAAAAAAATCATCATTGTACATTGGGGTAAAATTCATGTTCACATTTTTTGTGTGCTTGAAGGCAATCATTCAGAATGAGAGGCATGGAAGTTGTCTAAATCTGTATAGATCTCTGTAAATGAATGAGCTTCTCAGCCATTTTAATATTTGATTCATTTTAATATTTCAGCATAGTTTTCTTTTTTTAAAAAATCACGCCTTTATATAAGCAATGATAAAGGATATTGTAGGCATTTAGGATTTACAATTTGGTCCATTAAAGAAACTTCTAGACTGTGATTATCAAACCATAAACAACAGTTTAAATACATATAGCCCTATAATTAACTTTCTTTCTATAAATAATCACTTTGTTTTAGAGAAGGAAAGAAAAGAACATGATTATGAGAGAGGAAGAGAAAAGGGAATGAAAGAGGAAGATCTACTTGGAGCAGCATATAGTTTTTATCAACATCTACCTAAAAGGATAGAATAGGAACAAAAGTTTTTGATAGGAAAAACCCAAAAAGGAAAAGAAAAGAAAAGAAAAGAAAAATCTTCCTTCTAGCTTTTAGAGAGTAGGCAAGCAAAAGTCTTTGGGCTACCCAGTGCTTATCATCATCATCCTAATTTATACATAGACTTTGTAGAACTAATCTTTTTTAAAAAATGAAGCATTTTGTCTTTTGCATTAAGCAAGCAAAGTTATTAAGATCATTGGCAACTTCTCCCAATAAAATGATTAAAAAAGCAATTCCTTAGTTTAGAGGAATACTGGGACATCCTCACAGTTCATGTTGATTCATATGTTGGGGCTAATGAATGAAGGGCATGAACAAGGTCTTTCGCAGCATTTTACTATGAGCAAATTACTTATCTTCAACTTCTTAAAACTGCCATATATTTTGCAACTCTTGCACGGCTGTCTCATCTTTGAAGATCAAAACATCAGTTTTTGAAGCAGCCAAATAAGCTTTGCAAAGGAGGTGGCTGCTTTTATGATTCATGTAGAAGTGTTTGTTCATGCTAATGGTCATTGTGAAAAACTTTTTTAGTGCTCTGCACAACTTTATCAAACAGCTGTTCATTTAAAATCATTCTTATACAAGTAGTCCTCAACTTACGACCAGTTGAGACAATGAAGATGCTTATAAGGAAGAGGTGAAGGCTCTTGTGGACTGGTGCAATAAAAGTAACCTGGATTTTAGAAAAAGCCAGCATAGTCATGCTCCACTCAGTATCAAGGATGCAGCTATAGAGGTGGCCAATAATATTAAGTATCTGGGTGTGCAGATAACTAACAATCTGAACTGGTCTTTCCACATGTCATCCTTAGTGAAGCGTGCAAACCAGCACCTGCATTTCCTGCATTGGATGAAGAGAGCACATCTTTCTCCTTCTGTCCTAGACACTTTCTACAGAGGCACAGTTGAGAGAGTTTTAATAAACTGCATCACTGTTTGGTTTGGTGGCAACAGCACCTCAGATAGAAAGTCCCCACAGAGAGTGGTAAACACAACCAAGAAGATTATAGGTCACTTCCCGTTATTCAGAATACTGCTTATAAGTGCCATGTGCTTAGAACTCAAAGCATTGTTGGAGACTCCACACCCACCCACTTTATGGTCTGTTTCTGTTTCTGTTTTCTGGGATGGAAGTTTCGAAGTATTTCTAGCAGGACTACTAGATTCTGTACCAGCTTTGTTCCACTATGACCTCCTGTCTGGTAACCTCGCAAGATTCATTTTTTCTCGCCATGTACATATATACATCTGAACTAGACTGTTATTTCTCTGTGTCATATAATATACGTGGATATATGCATAATTATGTATGTATGCATTCATTTATTAATGTCATGGTTATGGTATTGCATATTGCCAGTGGTGACCCTTTGAGAGCTGCATGCAATGAAATTTCTTTTTAATGTATGCAGATTAGTGTGCATTCAAAGTGGCAATAGTTATTCCAAGTCAAAGTCTAAATAATTTAATAATAATTTGATACTATGATGTACTCCAAAAAACCTACTTGTGACCCACTTTCAAAGTTGTGATAGCTGTTCCACACATGCACACATGCCCACCCCTCCTTGTGATCATGTGATCATATTTTGGAAGCTTGGCAACCCACAGTCCCATGACTGTAATTCATGATTTTTTTTTCCTGGTTTCTGTCATTTACTTCCAGATTCCAGCAAATAAATGCCTATTTACTTGCTTAATGACAGCAGTGCTTACTTAATGACCATTGCTTTTGCTAATGACTGCTGCAAAATATGTGGAAACATTGAATCTGGTTATGTGGTGCCTCAAATTAGGAGCACAGTTACAGTCCTCAGTTGAGCACTACCTATCTTTCTTCATTCAACATAAAAAATTGTTAGAGCCAAGAAATAGATATTTTAAGTCTGTATGTATATTGTAGATAAGCACTTGGCATCATTGTCAATCACCAGGAATTCATGTATGCTAATTTATTTTACATTAATTTTTATATCTCAATTTTTTCCATTTGGCTTTAGAATACTGTATTAATCACAGTAACCTCAAAGCATATTATATTTGGGGAATTGGAATTCTGCTTCCTATATTTATTGTGGTTGTATGTAATCAAAAGTGGTTGGTTAATGTCCTTTATAATTCAGGAAAAAGCAATTGATTTAATATGCATTTTTTTCAGAGGTTTCAGAATAGAAGAAAGAGGATAATGGAATGGAATGGGAATAGCCAATGAACTGATCACTTTTTATATTTGCTTTTTCAAACATTCAAGAGACAAATGGGGGAAAAAACCATCTATAGAATTATTCTTTTTTAGTGTGGGAATTAGCCATGATTAAAGATAGGACTGATGACAATTTCCTTTGGCTATATTTGATTACATTGCTTGGGTTTCTGAAACTACTTTTAGCCAGTGAGCTGAACATGGTTTGTCATAGGTCATCTATATTGACCACATTACAGAGATAGTTTTTCAATATATATACTATCATACTGTAGTTATAACTACTAAACATACAGAATTTAGAAGCAGACAAGGTCTAGCGAATGCACAACAGAAAAGAGAAATGAAATGGATACTTAAGATTGAGTAGTTAGGGCAAAAGAGAGATGAAAAGGTGTATTTTTGAAACCTAGTTAGGAATTTTGATACCCCTATCTCTGCAAGAAACTTTTACCATCCTTTGATTTGAGGCAGTGCAGCTGGAAAAGATTGAAATAATGGCTCATACTGTTTGCCAAAACTTTTTGCCAATATGTCAGAAGAACATGTTATGTATCATATACAATGCCATCTATTATATTTTGCATTCAACAAATCTCCATTTGGGAATTCTTGGCAGGACTGCTCAACTATAATGACCTGAACGTTCTTGATTACCATATAAAGCAAAATATTTAGAATACAAGTGTATCGTTTAGACAAAAGTTATACAACAACTATAGATGTTGAGTTTCATAGATCTACTTAAGCTTATGAAATAATGAATAAAAAATAAAATATTTTAAATAGTGTAGTAAAAACATCTAACACCTTAAAATATCCTTGTTATGATTACAAAAATCTATAAATTCACAAAAGTTAATGGCCAACTATTCACTGATAGTCTTAACCTAAGTGTTAACCCATTTTGCAGGAAAAAAAAGTTTGAGATCGCCTGAAATAAGTGGAATGGTATGCAAAGCTCTTTTTTGGTGGGAAAAAGAAAGCAAAATGTTTTTAAAAAATATATGAGTTCAGAGTTTCCTTTGTTTTATTTTGGAATTTTTACCTTGAGATGACTTATCATTTTGAACAAATCTCTATACATTAATTCCCCTTGTAGTCTGGCATCATTAATGTAATATTATATGAGTAGAGATTTCAGCTGAATGGCACTCAGGATGAGAAATCTGATTTTAATTGAAAAGTCTGGCCCTTTTGAGCAGGTTTTCTGATAAAGGATATTTGCAAAACAAATGAAAGCATATATTGATCTTCAGAAAGCTGTGAGCATATGTGATTTCCTTATGGACTGTGCAAGGGAGTGTATGTGTGTGTTTATGTATGCATTTGTATCAGGTGGGATTCAACCAGTGTTACTACTGGTTCGATGACTACATTTTGTGCATGTGTAAAAACCCTTAAGCTGTGCCTCCTGGACAGCTGAAAAGCACTGAGTGCAAATGCACAGCATTTGAAAAGCCACCTTTTTCCTGCTTTTTCAGGAAAAAGCTGTGCCGCGCAAAGCAGCTGAGGTTGAAAAAGCAGGAAATAAAGGACAGGAAAGAGCCTGGGTGGGCAGGTGGGTCAAACAGCAGCAAACACAGAACTGGTTCTGTGTGTCTGTTGCTCTTCAGAACTACCAGTTCTATACAGCCGGGCAGAACCGGTAGCATCCTACCCCTGATTTGTATGTTTGAGTTTATGAACGTCTACTTAAGTGCATTAGATGGGTACAAATTTCATTATAAAAAGCTTTTCTCATCCACCTAAGTAATGATTATAGCATAGGATCAGAAGATACCTCCATATTTTGAGAGAAAGGGTCTTTTGGGTCACAAAGTGATGAAGATATTCGGTGGTTCCCACGGAAACAGCGCTGACTGATGTTCTGTGGTACAGGAAAGCTCTGCCGAATAATTGTTAATCTTCCAATTGACTTTCTCACCAGATCCTGTACGTCTCCATCATTGATTTCCTGTAAGATAAAGCACAGAATATTTGGAAAACTAAAAATACCTCCTGTAAGGTATAAGATATGGGACACATGTAGGCACACTTAGTATAAATAAGCTGAAATATCTATCCTTATCCAAAAAGCTTGTGCTGTACAATTTTAAAACTTGAAGCAGGGGTGTCAAACTCGGTTTCATTGAAGGCTGCATCGGGGTTGTGTTTGACCTCAGGGGGCTGGGGGGAACGTGGCCAAGGTGGGCATAGCCAGCTCAACGTCACTCATCAAGGCTCCATTTTCAGCTGCAATGGCCACCTGCAGCCCTCTGCCAGTAAAAACAGAGCCTAGGCGGGCTGTGTGCAGCCTCCCTGAGCTCCATTTTTGCTGGCAGAGGATTGCAGGAGGCTGGCACTGTGGGCCAGTCCTTCGTTGTTTCCAGGGCGGGCCCGCAGGCCAGATCTAAGCACCCCATGGGCCAGATCTGACCCATAGGTCTTGAGTTTGACACCCTTGACTTAAAGCTTAATGGAAACTATAGCCAAGGAGAACCCAAAGAAAATTCACTTTATAGATTTTTTTTTTTCATATACATGAAGGCAAAGAAGCAAAATAAGTAGGAGAGATATTGTACACACTGAAAGCAGAGATACCTAGAGAGAAAGGATAAGATGATAAACAAGACAATTGTCTTCTGTGACAGAGAATACAGGACAAAGTAATGTCAGAGCATTTCCATCTCCCAGGGCAATATATGGCCGATCTCAAAGTGACTGTTTGGGGGAAAAAACAGGACTTCAAAGACAGCATTGAAGAAGAAATAGCTGAATAGCAAAAAGGTTTCTGGCAATCACAGAAGGTTTCAACAACTACAGTAATTTTGAATACTTTACAATTGTTAATTGATAAGATAATTGTAAGCTATTTTATATTGTATGTAATCTGCATTTTTTTTTAAAAAAAACCCTATCTTACTCTCTTTTTCCACCTCAACCCAATTTAAATCCCACATCAGAAAAAGGTGATGAGCCTTCTTCCTTAGGTTATTGGCAAAAAAAAAAAATACTTTGGTTTATCACATTTTAAAAAAGAAACAAGAAAAAAGCATAGGAAAAATTAGAAAGTTTTTTTTTAAAAAATCATGGATTTGTCTTGTAATATAACTGAAGTGTACTAACCCACATAGACAAAAATGCTTGAGGTGATCTAACACGGATAAGTGTGGTTTGGAAATGGAACAAAAACTGTTTTAAGTTCACTTTGATGTTGCACTTAGGATTAAAACAGGATGGTGTTATCACTTTTTGTCCAACCAAGATGGTTGTCAGGGCAACTGGGCAAATGGATAAGCCCTGATTTAATGAAGAAGATTATATGTGTTTACTGACTTGAGTTATAATAAAAATAATAAAGGTGAGATATAAATAAGTTCTTGATAAGAAATAAGAAATTATTCAAAAAGCTGACTTTAAGGTACTAGTAAGAATCCTCCCTCTTAAACTATAGAAAAACTAAACTACTGCGTTGATCAGATGAAGTCTTGAGTATTTTGTTTAGTTTTGGGTTTTAAGAAGGATTTTTCAAGAAGGACTCGGAAAAACATAAGCAGATTCAGAAAGGCAGTGAAGATGATCAGGGACAAATTAAGTATTATGAAGAGAAATTTAAGTAATTGGGCATGCTTAGCCTTGAAAAGCAAAGACTGAAGAGAAATGTGATGCTGCCTTTCAATTACTGAAAAGATATCATGCAAAAGGTATGAGGTCTTTTCATGACTAGGACATGTATAATAGATTTGAGTTGCAGAAAAGCAGATTCTAACTGAATGTTAGGGGAAAAAAGAAAACCTTCTTACCAGTTACAGTAGCTAAATCATGGAATTAGCTACCTAGTAAGGTTATTATTATTATTGTGGCTAAAATACTGAGCTTGTCAATCAGAAAGGCCGGCAGTTTGGCAGTTTGAATCCCTAGTACCATGTAATGGAGTCAGTTGCCATTACTTGTCCCAGCTTCTCCCAACCTAGCAGTTTGAAAGCATGTTAAAATGCAAATAGAAAAATAGGGACCACTTTGGTGGGAAGGTAACAGTGTTCTGTGCACCTTTGGCATTTAGACCATGGAGACATCTTCAGACAGCGCTGACTCTTGAGCTTTGTAACAAAGATGAGTACTACCCCAAGAACCGGAAACGACTAGCACAAATGTGCAAGGGGAACCTTTACCTTTATCTAGCATTGTTACAATAGTCAGGAAACCACAATGCAAGTGCAAAACATAGTTTGGATTGCCAAGTTAACAGTCCTGTTGTAGGACATGCTTGCACACTTCCCAAGGTGCACCGCAGGAAGTCAAGCTAGCTTTACACCAGAGGGAAAGACAAGGGTTCTTCCTCCAGGGTCACCCAAGGCCACATCATTTCCTGGAGCTGCCTCACAAATGGGCACTGCAACTCGGACAGTTCAGAGCCATCAGGAATCTGACTGCCTACACACAGCACCAACTGCTCCCTGCTGAAGCGGTACCTATTTATCTACTTGCATAGAATATGCTTTCAAACTGCTAGATGGACAGAAGCTGAGGCAAGTGACAGGAACTCATCCTGCTATGCAGTGCTAAGACTTGAACCGCCAGAGCAGAGACCATCTCCAGCATCCTTAAGCTACTTAAGCTATGGCTACTAATCCATACCTTAGTGAGTAATGGACTGCTTTTTACAGAACATTTTTACAGAACATTACCAGTCAAACCTGTTCCTTTACTGTAGTCTTTTATTTCCTTCTTGATATTTTAAAATAAATAAAATAAATAAAAAGTGTTTAAATCCCACCCAACTAATATTTTTAATTTGGATTCTGAACAAATCCAGGATTTAATCAGAAAATTCAAATTAGTTATATATTTTTTATTTTGGCAGGGAAGAACATGATTAAGTCTCGTATTAATTCATGGCAAGCTTTATCCACATCAATGAAGCTGAAGGTCCATCTTTTATTAAAAAAATAATGCAAATAATCATATGTAAGAAAATAAGAAAAAGAGTGGTAGTAATTCAAAGTTACTTTTGCCATTTTCTTAGCTGATTATATAAATATAATTTATAAAAAAATTGATATGGATTAAAGTACAAATAATTATTAATGTTGCTACTTAAATATCACTATATTTAAATGTCCCACAACTAGGTCAGATATAATACTATTTTTTTAATTTCTTTAATGGTCCAGCAAATAAATGTGAAGAGCCATGAATTTTAAACATCAATCATCTTGACTACATTAAGCCTATTTTATTCTTCTTCATAGACTGTCATAGACTTCTGAAGCCATCTGTTATTTTTGTTCTTTATGAAATATAGATTTTTCGGGAAACAAAATAACACCTGGCATCAGCTGTGTCCAGTGTAATATCCTGAATTTCTGGTCGATTAATCCTTAATGTACCATAGATAATGGTTTCTCTCAGCTTACAAAGCCGTCTTATCGTTTAGTCTGTATCATTTCAAATAGCCACAAGATGGAGAGCAAAATTACCAGTTTTTACAAAATATAAACCATTTTTATGTAGCAGCAATATAATTAGAGATGAAATTTTCAGAGAATTTATTAGTCATTTTACAAACCAATGCAACTGAAAAGAAAGTGATTAAAAAGTATATATAACATTAAGAAGCAGATATTCACTTGGCTATGAATGGAAAATCAAATTTTTAAGAAAGTCAGATAAATGAAGGTGAATAGAGCGGGCCCAGGATAATGTTTCATGATCCAATCTTGGTCAGTCATTGGGACCAGAGGTTTGTATCCCAAGCTTTTGGACTAATCCTGAATTTAGCATTTTTCATTGGTGTAAAGCTTCAAGGATGGATAGATGAATACATATTTATTTATTCATGAATCAATTAAATAATACATTAGTCCTGAGACTCCTAAACTGGGAGAATAGCTTCAACAGATTCTAGGAAAAACTTCAGAGCTGTCTGTTTAGAAGAATGCAGTGTTAGGAGCAGCTAAGATCCTATACAGAACCCTCAATCTCTCGGGCCTCTGCTAGAGAACCCAAGATTGAGGCATACCACCCAGAACGAAAACAATACACTTCAGGTCTCCAGGGGACAACTTTAACACGTCTCTGTTTATGACACTCTTTATTTCAGGGGGATTTTTCTCACTTTACACTCCAGATCAGGGATGTCAAACTCAACTTCATTGAGGTGCACATCAGGGCTGTGGTTGACCTTGGGCACTGGGTGGGCATGGCTGACTGCGTGGATGTGGCCAACTGGGTGGCCATAGCCAGCTTGACGCCACTCCACAAACTACTGGCATTTTTCCTCTTTGCACTGGGTAGACCAGCTCAAAGCCACACTGGCCTAATGTTTCCTCTTCATATTGGATAGACTGGGCCAAAGTGATGTGGGCTGGCCTCTTACATTTTCCAGAACAGCCCCACAGGCCAGATCCAACCACATCTGGCCCACAGGCCTTGTGTTTGACACCTCTGCCCTAGATATATCCACCAGGATTGAGATATTAATCAAGATGACAGAAGATATATGAACAAATTCAGAGCTTGTTTATTGGGAAGTGTTTGCAAAGGCTGGAATCCCACTCCATATGGTAAGGAGGTGGGAGACATTTTCCATTATTTTTAACTTGACACTGGATAGCGTGACCTGCAGACAATTTTTATATGACCCGCAAAGCTAGGTTCTTGCAATGTGAAAAATAGATTGTTATTGTAAAAACAGAGAATAATATATAAATCTGACTTAATATTCCAGTAAACTATCTTGTTTCATCTGAAGGCTAAATATGTCATTCCTATGGCCTTATATTTTACAAGAATATTTATGTTATATATCGCAAGGATCTAAAGAGAGTCATAGCCTCTTCTGCTTGTACTTCTGTATATTTTCCAGGACCCTGTACTAGACAAGCTGTCTTTTAGGTTTCTAAGCCACGCCTGTCTTCTTTCCTTAACAAGAGCACTGGTGTTGCAGTGATTAGAAAGCACTATTGCAGACTCATGTTGCCCACAACCTGGAGTTTGATCCTAATGGGGCTTCAGAATTGAGAATTATTGACAAATAATTCTTAAACATGAATATATATTTAATTTTTAAGAATTGTTTGTCATATCTTCTATTCACTTTGGAATGGGGAAGCATGAGCTGCTGATACAGTATTACAGAGGAATTTTTGAGTCTGTCATCTGCACCTCTATAACTGGTTTGGTTCTGCAACTCAACAAGACAGACACAGACTTCAGAGACTGCAGAAAAAAACAATTACTACCAACCTGCCTTCCATTGAGGACCTGTATACTGTCCAAGTCAAAAAGAGGGCTGTGAAAATATTTACAGACTCCTCACAGCCCGGACATAAACTGTTTCAACTCCTACCCTCAAAACGACACTACAGAGCACTGCACACAGAACAACTAGACACAAGGACAGTTTTTCCCCAAACACCATCACTCTGCTAAACAAATAATTCCCTCAACACTGTCCAACTATTTACAAAGTCTGCACTACTAGTACTATTAATCTTCTCATCATTCTTTATCATCCATCCTCTCCCACTTGTGACTTTGTAACTTTGTCACTTGTATCCTTATGATTTATATTGACTGTTTCCTAGTATGATTGGATTGCTTATTGCATTCTATGACTATTATTAAGTGTTGTACTTTATGATTCTTGACTCTTGGAGAATGTATCTTTTCTTTTATGTACACTGAGAGGTTTTGCACTGAAGACAAATTCTTTGTGTGTCCAATCACACTTGGCCAATAAAGAATTCTATTCTATTCTATTCTATTCTATTCTATTCTATTCTATTCTAT
>NW_020769870.1:0-43577 GCF_900518735.1 Pseudonaja textilis
TTGATAATTTCAGGTGAACTGAAAGCCTTGGAGCTGCTTCCTAGGAGCAGAAGGCCCATTGCTCCATCCCAGGGAGGGTGAAAGGGAGGCATGGAGAGCTCTGGACAGGTCTGGCATCCTTAAGAACCTCCCAGATTATGGAGCTGCCCCTTCAGGGGACACTTTTCCCCAAGCAGGACGAGAGGAAGCTTCTTTCCCCCAATGGGGCCAAAAGGACCTCAGTCCAATGACAATTCAATCCCATCCGATACAGTCCAAGGTTGGATTCAGGCCCCGGTCAGCAGAATTGCCGCCTTCGTTGCTCTTCTGGGCACAAGGAGCAAACAGCCAGAAGCTACTAGGGACACATTCCCCAGCCCTTGTGGGTTTCTCACCCTTTGATGGAGACCCTTAATTGTACGTGGTCCACAAAATGGAACAATATGGAAGCCTCCCAAGCAGCCTAAGGGAAGAAATCCGGTTTCTACTGCCCAGATTCAATTCTCGGTGAAAATCAACCACCTTTGGGGAATAGCATCAGCCCTCTTGTAATGGGACCTCAGGCTTTGGAAAACGGAGAGAAGACAGCAAAACTTTCTCCTACCTTGTTGAGCACCTTTAACCGTGAAAGAGTATCTTGGTCGATATAAAGTCTCTGTCTTACAAAAAACGCCACAGTCTCTCTCCTGGGATCATCCCTGGGAAGAACCTTGAAGCCCCAAATGCCCAGATCTGCTGCTACCTCTCCATTTGGGTCCATGTAGAGTCCATACTTTGAAATATTGACAAACTCATTCTTCTCCAGGAAAGGATGGAACTAGAATGGGAACATGCAGCAATTTTAAAAGCACAAAACTTTGTTTCTTATCCCAGATGCTTTTTCACATTTGAATCTTTCTTCCGTAGTTGTCTAGTTTACAGACATGCTTCATTAGGAAAATAGGTGTTACCACTATCTTACAAGTGAAGGAAAAAAGTTCACAAAAAATTGTTGATCATATTTTGACAATATAGATTTTGACAAAATATAGTTGAACAACAGAAAAAAGGAGATTTATGAACTCCCTGAAAGCAACATGTTGCTTATCAGAAACACAGATTTCTGAAGAAGAAAATTGTCAGGGTCATCCTCTCCCAGGAAGCCCAGACAGGAAACCTGAGCTAGGCCCACTTCGCTGTGATGCTGCACTGACAGGATTTGGGGAGACAGAAAGTACAAATCTCCCACCGACCCTTTTTTTAGGCAGCTGTATGTGTCCTCCTCTTATCTGGTTCTTCCCCAGGCAGAATCTCTCCTCCAACCCCCAAAAGTCATTCCCTCCTATCACGGCCCTTTCTAAATGGGTTGTGGGAAAGTGGGGGATATAACTTATGTGCTCTATGCAGGTCATCCTCACATATTATTTCATTTCCCAAATACATTATGGAAATACTGCTGATATAACTCGATCTCAGGAAAAAGTAACAAACAATTTTGTGATGTGATCAGAAACCCAGTTAAGTGCGGGATGGATGGTATGATAATTAAGTGGATAAAAACTGATTTAAAAATGGTACCCAAATAATCTTTAGTTTTTTTAATCTTTGTCATGAAAATGGGAAGATACACCTTTTTGTCGTTAAGTCATCAATTTTTCTATGTTATCATTAATATAATAGTGTTGATAATTCGCTATTATACAAGATTTATAACAATTCTCAGGCAAATATACTTTTATGTTATTTAAACATTACCAACTTTCCGGAAAAATATTTCTGATTTCTCCTAGAAACAACTGTATGACTAAAAAGTACTAGAAAAATATCTGGATTTTAGCAATTCATAAATTATATTATCTCATACAAGAACTTTAATGGTGAAGGATTGTGCCAAGGTTGCTAAGTATGTAAGGGAACCAGCCCCTGAAGTAGAAACCAAGAGGCTGTGAGTTCAAGACCCGCCTTGGTCATGAAGCAGACTGGGGGATTTGGGGCCAGTCTCTCAGCCCAACTCAATTCACAGGGTTGCTGTTGTGGGGAAAATGAACACACAACTACTCATTGGTACTCTCAGGGAGAGAAAGAGAGAAAAAAGAGAGGGAGAATGGAGAAAGTGAATGAGATATATGGATGGATAGATAAAGACATGGAAGGAGGGAGGGAGGGAGAGAGAGAAAAAGGAGAGGAAGGAATGACACAAACCCTGGCTTCAGAAGACTCTTTGAAGCAACACAACAATCTAGGGCTGGCCTGCAACGAATCTCGGAGGACATCTAGTCCAACCCCCTTCTCCAGCAGGAGATCTTTACATAATCAAAGAATAGCAGGGTTAGAAAGCTCTGTGTGTGTGTGTGTGTGTGTGTGTGTGTGTGTTTGTGTTTATGGTTGTCAAAAATCCAAAAACAGGTCAAGGAGCTCTGGGGAGATCAGTCATAAATTAGAACACTTGCTAAGCAACTGGCCATTAAGCGAGGACCAATTGTATTAGATTTTCCAGTCACATGGCCCCCTGGCCAAGCCCACTCAGTCACATGGCCACCAAGTCACACCCATCTGCTCACGTGACCACCAAGCCATGCCCACAAATTCAAGCCATGCCCACAGAACCAGTAGTAAAATAATTTGAATCGCACCAATGAGTTCACAGCCTGCTATGCGGCATATCCTATCAGGACTCAGGGATTCACTTTGTGACGCCTCTCCTAATAAAATATCCAGGAAATACGGAACTCTTTTACGTGCAACTGCAGTTATCAGATCAGTAGGAGGAAGTTTCTCTGAATGGGGCCAAATTCTGTTCTGCCGTAACACAAAATTATGTATTTATTTATTTAGGACGTTTATATTGCCACATATTCGCACATGACTCAGCACTAGGCAGACTCTAACTGCCCATTGACTGTCGTTTATTTTTATTTTTCTCCATTATTATTATTATTATTTGTAATGCTGGTATCTGACTGTACTAAAAGTGGACTGGATGAAGGAGGAAGCAGTGTTGGAGACATTTGCCATCTTGAGTTATTTGTAAATAAATACATGTTTATGAAAACAATCCCAAAATTGTACTTGACTGCAACCTGTAACTGAGTCTTCAGAGAAGACGAGGAGGAGATTATGAGAGCAGCTTCTCCAACTTACAAAATCTCTCAGTTGGACAAGGGAGGATTCAATACTCTTCCAATAACTGAAAGAGGTATTGGGAGTTAAAACCCTCCCCTCTCCTAGGAAAAGGAAATATTTTAGGATATACTAAAAAGGGAGAATACATTTCTCCTAAAAAGAAAAGTAGAAACTCAGAGAGACTGAAACTCAGCCCCCCTCCCCGCTTTGCTAATGGACCATTACTCTGGCCTAGGCCACTCTATTTTACATAACAAAGATCTACCCCAGGTAAAGCTATATTGGAATTGCCCAAAGCCATCACCATCATCCAGCGAGGCTCAACCAAGCCTGGGACTCAGGAGAGCCTATAGAGTTCGCCGGGCATGGCCCCATGGGAGTCTGACAACCAATCAGAATACAAGCTCCAATTCAAATCCCAACAGAGGGCATAAAACAATTGCACTCTCAGCATCTCAGCCCTTCTTTCCTCAACCAAGGCATGTGCTCCTCTCCACCATTAAACCATCTTCCAAGCAGTCACCATGTTTCCAGCGTCTTTCTTCCCCGCTTGGAACTGAACCCAGAAGGAGATTTCTTCCAACAGAGGCTAGACAGAAACTCCAGATCTGCTCCCTGTTATTCTGGAGCATCAGACAGGAGCAATTAGATGGTGCAAATTTCTTGACCTTTTGCAGCAAAGAAGGTTGTGATGTTCCCCTCCTTCTCCTTTGGGTTCCTTCTCCAAAGAATCTCAGATGAATGGATCCCTATTGGGACCCCCCATACCTGCCACGGCTGCAGCCTTGGAGCCCCCAACCTCTTTTCTCCCTCCTTCCTTCCCCTCCTCGATCTGGAGGAATAAGCGGCATTCATGGCCTGGGCCAAAGTCTGAATGATACTGTAGCGATGAGGGTCATTTATGATCCGTTTCCTGTTCCTTTTCTCCTGGGTCTCCAGTGGGGCTTTCTGGGTGCATCTTCTGCGGCCTTTGACAGAAAAGACGTGCTTGGAAAGAGAACAGCAGAAATAATGACCTTGAAACTGATCTTCCACAAAGAAATAAGGTTCATAGGCAGCATCCATTGGGCTATCTTTTCGCACAAAACGAAAGCTCCAAATACTATGGATGTATTTGAGAGGTATGTCCTTCTTTATTGTATACACTGCAAAATTTGTGAGGATCCAGACTTTCCCTTCAATGGGTCCTGGCAAATGCATAAGTACTTCATGGAAATGAATAATTCTCCTCCAGATGGAAATCAATTCCATAAAGTGAACAAAGACATTGACTTGTCTCCACTTAGAGAGGGCCTCCCTGAGGGATCCTGTTTGTCCAGTTATTGTGAATCGTTTTGATATAACCACACAAATTCCATTCCGGACAAGCATCGGAGGGAAAGTCCTCATGAAATTATCTCCCTTCTCTGTGTCTGAAGCAAAGAGGCCAATCAGGGTCCATCTGAAGTAGAGGAGCAGCTGGACAATTGCTGGGTACTGGATCCCTTCTTTGGGGAGCATCTGGTGGAAAAAGGGGAATCTCCTTTTATCACTCAGAGCCTCTGAAGGAATTAGAGCAGTGATCTGAAAAAGTAATGAAGAATGCTGTGTTATAATGTCGTCCAGATCAACTCCTATATATTACTTATTGACAAACCCAATTTTGTTTTGATGAATATATAAGAATAGTTTGTTCCTTAGTCACGGTTTAAAATATTTAAGACAGAATATTAACAAGATTGTCTATAAAAATGGAATGCAAAATCATATTAAACCAATAAAAACAATAAAAAATGCAATGTAAATTTCTGTGTCACTCATACAATTTCAACAATTAGATTCAAATTAGCAGATGTTAGATAAAATGTCTGGATCTAAGATATAGGGCTGTATTATATGCTATTTTTGAGTACTAAAACCTCTTTCTCAGCTTCTATATCCCAAATTCTTTGTGAAGTAATTTTTCAGCTTCTTCTCTAGATGTGCAAGAGAGTAAGAGACCACAACTACTAACACAAATTGACAGTTGTACAATCCAATAAGTGTTTAATTGAAATTTTGTCTGTTTTGGGACTCTGCCTGTTTCATCGCTTTACTTTTAACCCAATAATTATATACCCTGAATTTATACAAAGCAGAAATTGTGTAAATTAACAATTATGTATGAGGGCAGGAGCTGAACTCCTTTTATCCATCCCAAGGATACTCTTCAGATCTTGTGATCTCAATATTTTTTTATACATAGACAGGACTCTTGCCAACTTGATTCCAATTGGATAAGGCAGATATTATTGATATGTGAAAATGAATACGCTAATGGAGGACCTCAAAACCTGGATAGTTTTTCAACAGTTGAATATTCAGTAGAAAATCCTCTACAGGGACCTTATGGCTCTTCAGGCCTTTAATGGTGAATTTGAAGATGAACATAATAGGCTAAGACATAGTTTATATGTCCCCTAATATTCTGAAAAACACCTCTTGAATTCTATGAAGATATTGGATCTGTTGTTCATCCCCACCACCCCACTCACCTTAGATAGACAAAAACACACACAAACCTGTGGGACTTTGTAGGTGCTGCCTAATGTTGACATCTGGATGGAGATGACCCAGAGAGCTCCATCAATCAGAACCAGGAGGTTCTCCTTCCTCCCACAGCCGTAGTTGGGGACATTGGCTTCTCCAGTGGAAAGAATGTCCAGCAAGGCATCTGAAGTGCGGAAGGTGCTTCCATAGTTGTCATGGATGTAGTAACCAAGTGTGAGGTTGTGCAGGAGCTGGGAATTCTTGCTGACCATTTGAATGGCAAAGATTAATAGTTGGGTAGTTTTTAAATCAGAAATCTCCCTATTGTAAAAATAATGTTCATGTTATCATGATCAGCAACAACAAATACTTTTAAAATATATAATCCTTCAAACACCTGCTAAGCCTTAGGCCAACATTGATCCAAATCCAATCATCTAGGAATAGCTAACAACCAAGAAGATAGCCTCAAGATTCAGATGGATCTTGATTGACTAGAACACTGGGCCATATCTAACTAAGTGAAATTCACTGTAGAGGAAAGTAAAGTCCTCAATTAGGCAAGAAAAACCCAAAGTACACCTATAGAGCATCATCGCTTGAGACCTTCAAGAAGAGATTGGACTGCCATCTGTCAGAAATGGTGTAGGGTCTCTTGCTTGACAGGAATAAAGCAAAATAAAGCAAAAGAGGGAAGTCATGGAAATAACAATCGTTCAGGAAATTAGACAGGTCCTGCAGTACAAAAATAAGTGAAATAAGAAAAGGAGAGTGTGAGAATTGCACATGGAGGGAGTGCAACTCCGTCACCCTGCATGACTTACAAAGGAGAAGGTATGGAAGGAGGGCTGTTGAAAGGCCACATTATAGGTGACACATATGATTCAGTTGTGACCACACCAATGAGATGGTCTCCAGGCCTGTAAAAGCTCCATGGATTGTAGCCACCCTGGTGCTCCAAACTCAATGGGCATTTCCTTCTCAGCTTCCCACAGACTGATGGGGACACCAGCAGCAGCAGAAGCAGAAGCAGGAGGTCCATCATTCATGGCATTAATCAATCCATTTCCTGTTTCTAAGACAAACAACAGGAACAGTTGGAGAAATGCAAAGACTCTGAGAAGTGCCAGTGGCTTTCCTGATCTAAGCAGAGAATCACTCCGTTTCATCTGCAAAGGAGAGAAAGGTGCAATCAAGAGCAGAGCCTGTACCTGTCCCAAAACTTGGTCCCAAAGAGCTTCACCAAGGAATTTATCCTTTTCTGATATAAGATCCTTTGCATGTGGCTTCAGTCTAATGCCTGCATCAAAGTCAAAAATTGGAGATATAGCATCACAGGTCTCAAAGGCCCAGATAGTCATAATTACAGCAAGAAGCAACTTCTCCTCTTGGGATCCTGAACTTTTTCCGGGCTCCATTTGCAGAGGGGAGGCTGGCATAAAACATGTTAGTAAAAATTACAGGTACACCCCTGGGATCATTGTTCTGTTTCAGTTGTGGTCCTTCCTTCCTGTCAGGGCAAGTCCAGAAAGTGATGGTGGGGAAGAGAATTCAGCACCCAGGGAATTGACTTCTGCTGTCCTTCAACATGGCCTCTTGTCTCCAGAGATTGCTGGGGAAGGTCACTCAGAGCTATGGGGTTTGGTGCCACTTCTAAGTTAATGCCAGTTAACTGTAGTGTTGCCTGTCTTCTAATGACAATCGGCACCCTTGATCTCTGCCCAAGGTTAAGAGTAGACCCTGTTTGGAATTCTGTTTTATGCTGTTAAAAGGCTTGCAAATGCCTTTCTTCCAAGGGTTCTTTTTTCCTGCTGGGAGTGCTTTCAGAGTAAGGACACAGACAGAGGCAGCTATTTGGAAGGAAGTTTCTTTAATTTTCAGGAAGGCGAGAGATAGCAAGAAGTCTGCGTTCCTGGGGCTAGCCAGCTTTGTGTAATAAACTCCTGATTTTTATACCCTTTCTCCTTTTGTGTGTGAATGCTTAAATCCTGTCAGCGGGGGGTTGTCTCCATTTCCGGTCAGAGGGTAAACTCTGCGGGGTGGTTTGATTGGATTATTAGTTTCATTTCTTATATATGTTTAGTGGCAATCTCCTGTCTGCTATGTGTCTTTTGTTCTATTTGTTTTGCTGATTTGGCATGGCCTTTTGTTTGTAAGGGATTTCTTTTTGTTTCCCTAGTTTTCTTAATTACTTGGCTTTTGTCTAGGGGGCTTCTTTCAATACCTTTTATCAAATCTCTTTTCCTATGCAAGTTTGCTTTTATGGCTAGCCTGATGTTCCCCTCGCATTTTTCCTGCTTGGGTTTCACCACTGTCCTCATGAAGTTCCCTTTCCACAATGCCATAATCCCATATATTGATTTTAATTGCAGTCGGTTTTAAAATTGCTTGTGCCTGAAGTGAAATTTCATTTCCCATCTTTTCTAGCAATATTAATTTGGGGATAAGAGCTCATTAAGAAGCAGGAAAGTGACAACTTGTGGACTAGATCGTTGGGTAAATAGGGAGAAAGTTATAGAATGGATGGAAATTTTTATTTTTATTTTCTCGTCATTCCTGTGTTATCTTACAATCTTCCTATAATACACCAAGATTCTTTACATTGTGATGTTTCTTAGTTTTTTAAATAAAGAATGGACTGTAAAGTCTGCAGCTGAGATCTATCAATCCAAATCTGCCTGTCTGTCCATCCGTCCATCCATCCATCCATCCATCCAATTTACCCATCTCATCACAGGGATGATTTCGGGAGATCTGGTGGCTCTTCCTCTGTTGTGGGAATCTTCTATTGGGGGGGAGGGACCCCTCTGACCTTCCCAATTTCTGGGGCCGAGACTTTCTATACCAGAAAACCTCCAAGGGGTTTGAAGGTTTGTTGGAACTCCTTTGTTCCTGGTTTAGTTGCATCCGTTGTTCAGGGAGGATGTTTCTTCACTGGGGGGGACAGTAATATGGACTTCTTGGCCCAGAAGGGGGAACTGTGGGGGGCTGAGTGTGGGGGGGAACTGAAGGGACAGGCAGGCCCATCCTGGCAGGGAGGAGCAGAGGAAGGCCCGTATCCCAGGTCCTCAGTTTTCCCCCTGAACCTCCCTCAGATTCTTCTCTCGGGGCCTGCAGACCAGATCCTGGGTGGCTCCGGGTTCAAGCTGTGGCTTTTCAGGGCCAGGTTGATGTGCAATGAGACTCTCTTCTCCTCCAGAAGGTTCACAGCCATGTCAGACCGAAATCGGGTGAGGCCCAGAGGGAAGGAAGCCCCTCCTGGGTCAGGAATGAGCCCACCCCAACTTCTGGGTTTGTCCCAGGGAGACCCCAGGGGAGGGGAGGAGGGGGTGCTGTGGTCATCCAGGGCTTCTCACAGGCCCTGAGGAGGCTCCATGTGGACCTCTGGCTTCTCTCTGGGGGGCTGCAAGGACCCCGGCCTGGTCAAGTGTGTTGTGTGAATGGGGTCCTCGCCAGAAGAAAAGGGCCCCCAATGCAGGTAGTCCTTGACTTATGACCACAAATCAGCCAAACATTTCTGTCATTAAGGGAGACATCAGCCAAGTGAGTTTTGTCCCTATTTATGACCTTTCCTGCCACAGTCATTAAGTTAAGGGAGGAAGGGGGGGTGCTGCTTGCCAGGGTTTTTTTTCCAGGTCCTTTGGGTGGATCTCTGTCCTGCCTGGATCGAATGAGTTCGCATGCGGGCCTCCCAAAGGCCAGGACTCCAGCCCCCATCGTCCTCAGCCCCAGCCATGCCCTGAGCAGAGGCCCCAAAGGGGGGCCCAGCGGAGGCTCTTCTGGCCCCCAGGGAGGAGCCAGGGGGCTCAGGGGTCCCAGCCAGAGAGCTGCGGCCATGGAGGAGGAGGAGGAGGAGGAGGAGGAGGTTTGTGGCCGGAGTGCCTCACTCAGGATCCAGGGGGCTTGGGTGACTCTGCTTGAGCCCGAAGGGCCAGGAAGGGGCTGGATTCACAGGGCGTCTCAGGCTTGGCTCCAGGGCAGCTCAGGGTGGCCTCAGAACCAGCTGGGATGGCTCCCAAACCAGGATCTGGGTCTTTAGGGGATATTGAGGGTCAGTCCAATTCACGGTGGCCTGTTTCACTTCTGGTGGCCATAAGAAACCATATTTTCTGCATTCTGCAAGCCGGCCAACGACTTAGGGTCTCTTCAGGGGTCTCTGTTGTTTCCCAAAATGGAGGCAACACGTGGAGAGAGGTTGGTCTGCATGAGTGTTTTTCAAACTTGAAGAGGAATGGACTTCAACTCCCAGAGTTCCCCACCCAATAAGGCATGAACTTCCTCATGTTGGGCAGGGAATTCTGGGGATTAAAGTCCCTTCATCTTCAAGTTCCAAGTTTGGAAACTGCTGGTCTACCTTTTTCCCTGAGGTGATGAGTTAAAGCCCTGCACCAAGACTTGGCTAACTCACAGGTTGCTCCATCTATTTTCTTTCTTTCTCTGTGTCTCCCTCCCTCCCTCTCTCCCTCTCCCTCCCAGGTAACCCCAGATCCCCCTCTGAAGACCCGGCCCTGCATGGCTTCTTCCTGACAGGAGCCTCTCCTGGAAAGACACGGAGCCCAAGTGAGGCTGGAGAAACCCCGGGGCTGCGTCCCCCCAGCATTCAACCAGAGACTCATAAACCAGGTTAGTCTCTTCCCAGAAATGGGGGCCTCCCTCAAATCCCTTCCTCTTTCCTAGCCCTCTCTATGGATCTGGGCTTCGCTTTCCCCTGAGTGCCCCATGTACGAAAAAAAGTGGCAGTGGAAAATGGGACTTGGGCTTCCCTCTTCCCAGGACTTGCCTGGCCTCTACATCGGAAAATGAGGCAGGGGAACTATTTGATTTTGGCACTAAATGGGCATAATTAAATGCTGAAGTTGAACATGTTAAAAAGAAAGAATAGCTAATAACTGGAATTAATGAAATTAATGAAAGTTTAAAAAGGGAAAAAGGGAAAAGAAAGGGTGGAACGTGGAAACAGAACTGAACCAGAACTGGGAAAATGTTGGAAAAGAAATCAACAGAAAGAAGCTGGAAACAAAGATTTATGGACACTGACTGTTGAAATTAATATAAAGGACGCTGGTTGCAATAAACTACTAGACAATTGGATTGGACATAAATATTAAAGAAAGGAAAATCAAAGAAGAAGTAGTGTACAAAATGGGAGAAATGTGTGTGGAAATAAAATTGGAACAAAAAAATAGGAAGGAAATGATGAAAGAAAGCTTGGAAATGTACAGCATTATACTACAAAAATTAGAAATGATAATGCAGATTAAAAAAGAACAAAGAGGACCAGAGGGGGAGGAGTGAACTAAAGACGAAACCAGCCCTAAAGAACAAGTGGAACAACGTAAAAAGGAAAAAGAAAAAAAGAATAAAAGTTAAAAATGTGAGGTTTGATGTGATAATTAAAGGGAGAATTGTTTGGAATATTAAACAAAGGAAAAGGTAACAGCAGAAGAGGGAATTACAGAGGAGAAATCAAGAGAGGGAGGGGAATAAAATAAATAATTGGAATAAGAAATAGAGAGAAATTATAAAGGAAAAAAGGGGAATTAAGAGAAAGGACCAGAAAAAGATGGGAAGTGGAAAGCAAACAACAGTGAAAAAAAAATTATATAGTCAGGAGAATGAGAGACAATGGATAGGAGAAGAAGAGGAAGGGGGATTCTGCAAGGTATCCTGTCGTGATATATAAGAATATAGATGTAAAAATGGAAAAGAATGGAACTGATATTTTTCTTTTAAGGATTATTGTTAAAACCAGACATAGATTTAATTGAAATAGATATGTGTGGTAATATATCCATCATATTCTGCAAGTTCTTGTACAGCTTTGTAAGATCTGGGGGTATCACAAACGCTCCTCATGAGGGCAGTAGTGTCTTTATGATGAGAGTTTGATCCTGTTATCTGCAAAGCTCAGAGGCCAGGAATGTGTGTGGGAGTTCACAGTATCTATCTGAGCCATTCCCATGAGACCTTTGATGCCCTGCTTTCTCACGGGAACTTTATCACCTTCGCTAAGGCCTAGCTAGATAATGTTGCTGAGCTAATGTTGAAGTCATTGTTTTGATTTTGTATTTGCATTTTCTTAATAAATACTGCTACTCGAGGGCTCTCGGGGCTGGCAGTTGCTCAGACGTCTTCCCTGCGTCTCCCGTCATTTTTTCAATTGCCAGTCCATCACAGATATGGAAATGGGAATTTATTGTAAGAATATTAATTTATATTTAATAATGCAGTGAATAAAATTAAAATGCAGAATTGTAATGGAAAGACTGTTATCAGTTTCTAAAATTGAATAAATATTTTTGAAATAGATGATTTAGAATGTAATTGAGAAAAAAAATACCATGCGGAATCTGACACACACACACATAAATACATAATATATATATAAATACATATGTGATATGTAGTACTTAGATTGTTATTAATGTAGAATGTGATAATTAAAAATGACTATACTATGGTAAAACTTTATAATGATTTAAAAGGAATAACTTGGGGGAGTGGATAAGGCAAACGGTGGCAAGCTCGAATTGACAATTAAAGGGGACATCTGGATTATGAGAATTAGGATGGAAACTATTGAACAATTAATGGAATAATAGTATGTGATGAAATTGCAAATGTGACAGATAAAAGTAAATCTATGTACTGAATATAGAAATGAAATAAGAACCTTAGATAATACTGTAAAAACAAGATATGAGAATATTTAAAGAAAAATTAAATAAATTATGATATGAATTAGAATTGGATAAGTGTAATGAATATAAGAATATTTGAGAATATTTAAAAGAAAATGGAATAAGTAATAATACGATATGAAATTGAACACGAAAGGTGAATATGTAACTATGGTCATTTTGTATTGAAATGTAAAAACCTGAAACCACACTGTTCACCAAAAAAGATGTTTTTTAAAAAATATAAAAATAAAAGAATTATTACAACAAAAGAAAGGGAGGCAGGGGAACATTTGGATATGGGTTTCTGCATCCCCAGGTCTCAAAGAAGGAGGTTGAAAGAGGATTTTGCATGTCTGTTTTCCATCTGCAACACGAAGCTCCTGAGTTTGAAGATTGCTGCTTCAAAGGGTCTTCTGAAACCGGGGTTTATATCCTTCCTCTCCCTTTTTTCTCTTTCCCTCCCTCCCTTCTTCCATGTATTTAACTATCCATTCATATATCTCATTCACTTTCTCCATTCTCCCCCTTTCTTTCTTATTCTTTCTTTGTCCCTTCCTTCCATCTTTCCCTTTCTTTGTCTATACCTTTTCTTTCTTTTACTTCCTTTCTCTCTTTTCTTTCTTTCTTTTTCTCTTTTCTTTCTTGTCTCTCTCTTCCTCTCTCATTCCATCTTTTCTCTCTCTCTTTCTCCCCTCTCTGTTTCTTGCTGTCTCTCTCTCTCTCTGCCTCCTTCCCCATCTTCCCCTCTCCCCCCACCCACTGTGTGTGTGTGTGTGTGTGTGTGTGTGTAAAAGAGAGGCATGGATAAGTCTGACCAGGTCTGGTCTCTTTAAGAACCTCCCTGACTTTGAATTGGCCCTTTCAGGGGACACTTTTCCCCAAGCAGGACGAAGCTTCTCTCCAATGGGACCAAAAGGACCTCTAATCAATCATGATTCAAATTCATCTGAATTCAGGCCCTGGTCACCAGAATTCCCTTGTTCTTTGCTAGTTTGGGCACAAGGAGCAAACAAATCTGGAGCTCTTAGTGACACATTCCCCAGCCCTTGTGGGTTTCTCATCAGCTTGAAGGAGATACTAAACCATAGATGGTTCACAAAATGGAGCAGTGCGAGAAGATAAGGGTGACAGTAGGGGATAGTGAAGTGGCTGGGTCCCTATCTTCCCCTCTCTCTCCCCCACTTTGTGTGTGTGTGTGTGTGTTTGTGTGTGTGTGTATCTCAAAGCTGTGGCTGGGCCAAGCCAGCAAGCTCTCCTTGGTGCTCTTCACTAGGTTGGATGGCCTGGAGCAGCTGAGATCCCAGTGAGCATTGCACCACAGGTTCACGTGATCTCCCACTTCTTTGGTGTTGGCTTTACGGAGCCATGGGGTGAGGCCTGGGCTGACATGTGACAGCAGTGCTTTTCCTGCACTCACTTGTAAGAGTCCAAATAATCTGTCAAAGACACTGGAGTCACTCAGGTAGACCTTCCCCCCTCCACAGTCCTCCTCCTGGAGAAAACGGCCATTCCCTGAGTTTAGAAGGCAAGGAGTTGCACCTCGTCTCACCCAATTCCTAGGACTACCCCAAATGATCCCAATTTGGCACGGAGAGAGTGGCTCCCCTGGCAATCCCCCTTTCCCTCGATGCTCTGACTTCCTATAGCCCACTAGTGGCCTGAACACCAGGTTGGACCACTAGAAGGCCACTTCCCAGCTTCTCAGCAGTGCTCCTGGGCTGGCCACTGCAGGACCCTCCACGTCCTTTCCCAAATCATTCAAAAAGCCTTTTGCCGACATGGGTGCGACCGGATGGGTGTGGCAGGGCCATCCAGGGGTGATTGTTCTGGGACCAACAAAGGGGCTGCAATCAGGAGAAGGAAGGGATGGCAGGCAGATGAGCCATGCTCCTTGGTTGTCCCCCCACACCTATGTCCCCCACAGGCACGGCCCAGCAGCTGCGGTGAATCCCAGCTAAATTTCGCTGTACTGGCAAAAAATTAGGCACTGGCTAGAGGAAATAACGAAGGAACAAATTGAGTACAAACCAGAGTCCTTCCTTCTAGGAATTTTTGATAAACAAATATCCAAAAAGTCGAAGTATATTACAATCCATATCTTAACCGCAGCCAGACTGGCATTTGCCCAGTGCTGGAAACTACCCTCTATCCCCACTGAACTTATGGTTATTCAGAAAATTTTACAATGCACCGAAATGGACAAACTAACCCAAGCATTAAAAAATAAGGAATCCTCAATCTATTATAGCAATTGGAATCCTTTGTATAATTGGCTAAACCAAAGATAGATCACCTCTAGGAAAATTAAGGCTGAGGGCCTTCCAAGCAGAGATAAAGAAAAGCACCACCGATGATAGTTTTGAAGAAGAAAGGACCTTACAGTCACAAAAAATATGGTTTTATTATAATTGTTTTCCCTACTCTTTCCCTCCTTCCCTTCCCTTTCCCTCTTTCCTCTCTCAAGCCTTCCTCTCTTTCCCTCTTGGCCTATGCCAAGACCTGTTTGTCTTTTTGCTGTATATAATTTGAAGCTGTGATGTTTTTTTTTAAAGTAAAATTAATAAAGTTTTTTCTAAAAAAAAAAAATTCGCTGTACGGAAGGACATGTAGAGAGGCTCGTGTTCTCCTGATGCTGGGAAAGCAAGAGAGTCTTTCCCAGCAAGTGAAAAGTTTGCAACTTCCCCTCCAATAGGGAAACGGGCGGCTCTGTGTGGCAGAGAAGCAGCCCGCTTGAATCCTGTTTCTCTCTGCCGCCCAGAACTGTGCTGGGAAAGACTCTCTTGCTCTCTCAGCAGTAGGAGAACTCGAGCCTCTCCACATGTCTTCCAGTACAGCTAAATGTAGCTCAGTTCTCCACCAGTCTGCATCTCTCCCCCCCGCCTGGATTTACCGCAGCTGCTGGGTCTTCCCTGCTGGGGGTTAGGGCGGCAGGTGGTGGCAGCAAAAGACAAGTGGGGGGGGGAGTGACGGGCAGTGGCAGGTTGGCAAATGGGCCCCAGAGCTTGGAGAGCCTCCCTCACCCAGGGAGAATAGGCAGGGCCACAGCAGAACGCATGCAGCAATGGCTAGCCTGGCAAGTGGGCAAAAGCAGGCTGCAGGCAATGCTGTACATGCATGATAAGGACTGACTGGGCGCAGAGGGGAGGGACGGGAGAAGAGGGGCAGGGCCAGCCAGTGGTGCAATTTGCTGGTTCTCTGAACTGTGTAGAATCATAACAACCGGTTCTATAGAACTGGACAGAACCAGTAGAATCTCACCCCTGGTTCCATCTCTCCAGACTTTTCTATTTAATATAGTCCTTAATAATTTAATAAAATAATTTAATAAAATAAAAATATGGCATTTCACATCATTCTGGCATTTTTAGGGAGAGGATCAGGCAAACAGGCTGGTGTTTGGTTCCCACAGTTTCCTCCTGACCTCATTTCCTACTCATTCTCTCACACCCACCCACATGTTTAGCTGCTGTCAGTTGGAACAAGTATGTCAATCGTTTGTTATAAGGTGTCATGTTCAGTATCTGTTGCTGAACAGCTGAATTCCTCCAAATTTTACAGAGGACTCTTTAGCAATATTTATTGAAAGGGGAGGGAACTACAAGAATTCCAGTCATTCAACAATTCCCCATTTTGAAATATACAGATATCATTTTCTTTGACTCCTGCATACTATCTAAATGGAAATCAAATAAAAGAAACATTAACAATTCTTCCACTATCATAATGATGCTATATCTCATGTTTTTACATTTGTTCTGGCTGTGAGATGCTCCTTTGTGTTCAGGTCTGGCCTCAGAAGGATAATGTATCACTTGGGGACGAAGATGCAGCCCAGCAGACCACCACTGGAGGCCAGGATGGAGAAGACCTGCACAGCCACCATGTGCTTCCCTTTGGTGCTGAGGTAGGTGGGCACAAAAGTTACCCAAACACTGCAGAAGACCAGCATGCTGAAGGTGATCAGCTTGGCTTCATTGAAGGCCCCAGGCAGATTCCTGGCCAGGAAAGCCACCGTGAAGCAGCCAGCAGCCAGGAAGCCCATGTAGCTGAGGGTGATGTAGAACATGACAACGGCCCCTTGGTTGCATTGCAGGATGATCTATCCAGGCTGGGAGTGAAGATCAGAGTCAGGGAAGGGGGGAGAAACTCCCAGCCAGATGTAGCAGATGATAACTTGGACACCAGAAGAAGACAGGATGATGGAGTTGGCCAAGCTCTTCCCCAACCATCTCTTTGCTCGGTTTCCTGGTTTTGTGGCCAGGAAAGCCAGCACCACCGTGATGGTTTTGGCCAAGAGAGAAGAAAGAGCAATTGAGAAGATGATGCTGAAAACCGTTTGTCGGAGAAGGCAGGTGGCTCTCCTTGGTTGACCAACGAAGAGAGAAGAAGACAAGAAGCAAAGCAGGATGGAGACCAGGAGGATGTAGGAGAGGTCCCGGTTGTTGGCTTTGACAAGGGGAGTTTCTCGGTATTTAATGAAGACAATTAAAACAAGGCTTGTGGTTAGGAACAAGAATAGGGCAAAAGAAACCAGGATGATGCCCAGAAGTTCTTCATAGGAACCTCCATTACTAAAGTTAAATAATGAATCAATTAATCTTTCTAGAGAAACGTATCTGTCAGGTGTCAATTCTTGTCATACTTGCCTCAGAGGATGCTGGCGGATCAAGTGACTGCTGCAAATAATTTGGAATGGCCATTGGAGCAGTGGTGATACGGGTGCAGCCAGATACACAAATCACTAACCATGCCACCACATTGTGTATCTTGTATATCAGCAATACCTTTTCAGTGTTCCTCAAAGAGAACCCATGTGGACTGCATTGCAATCCTCCTTTCAGGAGGTGGACCTAAAACAATTCCTCGTGTTTCAAGGAACTCGGGTGTTCCTAGAGAAGTAAATGTGGAAGGAAGGACACATCCAAGCTAAAAAGAAGAAATATTTTCTCTGGCAGTAGTAAAACTTGCCCAATCTGCCACAGCCACTTCTCTCTATCAGCCCTTCCTTCACAGTCTTTTTGTTCTTCTGTTTAGAGAAGAAATGGGGCATCTTGGAAATAAAGTAGAAACCAATTCAGCTTCAAAGTGTTTTTCAATTCTGAACTTTCATGACAATGCTCTGGATGGATCCAGTTCCACCAGGCCTTCCATTTTCCTTTGGTGTCACCCACCTTTCTAAGTGGAGAAGGTCCCCTCCGGACAATGAATGCAGTCGTAGCAGCAAACTGGCTCTTCTTTTCGAGCCCTCTTGACAAATCCAGGATGACAACTTTCCACACATTCAGATTGAGGAAAGGACTGAGCAGAAAAAAAAAACCAGGATTGCCAAAGGAAATGTGTTAGGACTCTCCGTCCATGGAAATTGGAGGAAAAAATGGATATTAGACCAAATATTAGATCTTAGCCTCTGGTCTTCAGTTAAGTAAAGACAAAATCTCTCACTATTTCAAAATGTTTGGAGATATAACTTCTGGAAGATTCTCCCTTTAGTTCCTCTCTTTTGCTTTTGGCATCTCACATTGCCAAAAAAAAGAGGACTTTATTAAATAGAAAAGTCTTGAGAGATGGAACCAATGGTGGGATTCTACTGGTTCTGTCCAGTTGTATAGAACTGGTTGTTATGATTCCATGCAGTTTGGAGAACTGGCAAATCGCACCACTGACCGGCCCCTCCCCTCTCCACCTGCCCCTCCCCTCTGCTCCCAGTCAGTCCTTATCATGCATGCGCGGCATCACCTGCAGCCTGCTTTTGCCCACTTGACAGGCCAGCCATTGCTGCATGCCTTCTGTTATGGCCCTGCCTGATCTCCCTGGGTGAGGGAGGCTCTGGAAGCTCTGGGGCCCAGTCACCTATCTGCCACTGCTGGTCACTTTTAACCCCCCCACCCCACTTGCCTTTTGCTGCCACCACCCGCTGCTCTCACCCCCAGCAGGGAAGGCCCAGTATCTGCAGTGAATCCAGGCGGGGGGCAAGATGCAGACTGGTGGGGACCTGAGCTACATTTCGCTGTACTGCAAGAGATGTGGCGAGTCTCGTGTCCTCCTACTGCTGTGAGAGCAAGAGAGTCTTTCCTGGCACAGCTCAGGGTGGCAGAGAGAAACAGGATTCAAGCGGGCTACTTCTCTGCCAGACAGAGCCGCCCGTTTCCCCATTGGAGAGGAAGTTGCAAACTTTTCACTGTGCAGGGAAAGACTCTTTGTTACTTCTTTCATTTCTTGTTTTTGGAATCCAGATAGGCTGAACAGGCGACCCTCCTCCTCCTCCTCCTCCTCTCATAACCAGCAGTTGTGGCAGGGCTGGGAGGGTGCATGCGCACGGGGAGATGTCCTCAAGCAAATGCCAAAGCACAGCCCACCCAGTCATATGGCCACCAAGCCACACCCATAAATTAAGCCACACCCACAGAACCGGTTGTTACAAAATTTGAATCCCACCCCTGGATGGAACTGAGAAAAGATTTCAGCATTAAGTGATAACCAGCCGGTTCCTTCTCATGACCCCATCGACACACATTTCTCCCCTCTTCTTACACCCATAATTTTAAGGTGTGATACCAGAACAATCTTGATAATTTCAGGTGAACTGAAAGCCTTGGAGCTGCTTCCTAGGAGCAGAAGGCCCATTGCTCCATCCCAGGGAGGGTGAAAGGGAGGCATGGAGAGCTCTGGCCAGGTCTGGCATCCTTAAGAGCCTCCCAGATTATGGAGCTGCCCCTTCAGGGAGAATTTTTCCCCAAGCAGGACGAGAAGAAGCTTCTTTCCCCCAATGGGGGCAAAAGGACCTCTGTCCAATCATGATTCAATCCCATCCGATACAGTCCAAGTCTGGATTCAGGCCCCGGTCAGCAGAATTGCCGCCTTCGTTGCTCTTCTGGGTACAAGGAGCAAACAGCCAGAAGCTACTAGCGAAACATTCCCCAGCCCTTGTGGGTTTCTCACCCGTTTGATGGAGACCCTTAATTGTACATGGTCCACAAAATTGAACAATATGGAAGCCTCCCAAGCAGCCTAAGTGAAAAAATCCAGTTTCTACCGCCCAGATTCAATTCTCGGTGAAGATCAACCACCTTTGGGGAATAGCTTCAGCCCTCTTGAAATGGGACCTCAGGCTTTGGAAAACAGAGGAAGGACATCAAAACTTTCTCCTACCTTGTTGAGCAACTTTAGCAGTGAAAGAACATCCTGGTTGATAGAAAGTCTTTGTCTTACAAAATACGCCAGAATCTCTCTCCTGGGATCATCCCTGGGAAGAACCAAGAAGCCCGAAATGAACAGATCTGCTGCTACCTCTCCATTTGGGTCCATGTAGAGTTTAAGGTATGAAATATTGACAAAATCATTCTTCTCCAGGAAAGGATGGGAACATGCAGCAATTTTAAAAGCAGAAAACTTTGTTTCTTATCCCAGATGCTTTTTCACATTTGAATCTGTTAGATCTGGGAGGATGGTTCAAGAACGGAGGCAAGACTCCGATAACAACAACAGCTCTTTATTAGTGACTTCAGCTCTGAGCGGAACATCCCAGCCGCAGCAGCCCCTTATATAGGGCTGGCTGCGGCTAGGCAGCCAATGAAGGTGATTTGAGTTTGCCGCTCTTGGCTAGGCCAATCGTGGCAGCCCGTTTACTAGCCAATCGGATCAGTCTGCAGTGACCAATCACGATCTGCTATTCACGGGCCAATCAGAGTTGCAGGCTTTCGAGCCTGCTAGTCCAGAACAGAATCTGTCTTCTGTAGTTACAGATATGCTTTATTAGGAAAATAGGTGTTACCACTATCTTACAAGTGAACAAAAAAAGTTCACAAAAAAATTGTCGATCATATTTTGACAATATAGATTTTGATAAAATATAGTTGAAAAACATAAAAAAGGAGATTTATGAACTCCCTGAAAGCAACAGGTTGGTTATCAGAAACACGGATTTTTGAAGAAGAAAATTGTCAGGGTAATCCTCTCCCAGGAAGCCCAGACAGGAAACCTGAGCTAGGCCCACTTCGCTGTAATGCTGCACTGACAGGATTTGGGGAGTCAGAAAGTACAAATCTCCCACCAACCCTTTTTTTTAATGCAGCTGTAGGTGTCCTCCTCTTCTCTGCTTCTTCCCCAGGCAGAATCTCTCCTCCACCCCCCAAAAGTCATTCCCTCCTATCATGGCCCTTTCTAAATGGGTTGTGGGAAAGGGGGGGATATATCTTATGTGCTCTATGCAGGTCATCCTCACATATTATTTCATTTTCTAAATACATTGTGGAAATACTGCTGATATAACTCGATCTCAGGAAAGAGTAACAAACAATTTTCTGATGTGATCAGAAACCCAGTTAAGTGAGGGGTGGATGGTATGATAATTAAGTGGATAAAAACTGATTTAAAAATGGTACTCAAATGATCTTTAGTTTTTTTAATTTTTGTCATGAAAGTGGGAAGATACAACATTTTGTCATTAAGTCATCAATTTTTCTATGTTGTCATTAATATAATAGTGTTGATAAATTGCTAACCTCCAAGAGCTGCAACGGAGTTCCCAGAGCCGTTTCAGGGGGCCGATACAAAGAAAGAGGGGCTGAGGTGAGACTGGGGTCCTGTGGACAAGGGGCCACTCAAACTGGAGCTCACACAGAGTTTGTATTCAACCGGATCTCACTGGCTCGGGCGAACCGGTGGTCACCCCTGGTTTCCCCCCCACCCCCAAACCAGGTTGGTGCTTGTCCCTGTCGCTCTCCTAGTTTTCCCTACTGGTGGCTGTGGCGCAGATCGGGCAGGTGTCCTAGGGCTGTTGCACATGTGCACTGTGTGTGCAGCCGTGTGTGTGCTACTGATGCAGTGCACGTGTGCAGCAGCCCTGGGACATCCGCCTGTCCACCCGGAGCATGTTTTCTTACTTCTCCCAGGGGATGCGCCTTCTCCAGTCCAGCCCGGCCTGGCCAGCCAGCCGTGGGGTGGGCAGATGTCCCGGGGCTTCTCACCCCCCTTGTGGGGATATGCCTGCAGGAGCCCCTCAGGCCAGCTGAGCCAGGAGCTGCCATTCCAAGGCTTCTACTCCCCCGTGCTTGGTCGATGCCTCTTCACCTTGCCTGAAACAGCTGGCTCTGCCCCTCACCCTCCCCTTCCTCGCCTGGCCTGAGAAGGTAAGGGGGACAGTGGGGGATAGCGAAGAATCCGGGTCGCTATCTTCCCCTCTCTCTCCCCCACTCTCTGTGTCTGTGTATGTGTGTGTGAGACAGACACACACACAGAGAGAGAACGGGGGGCAAGAGAAGAAAGGAAGAAAGAGGGAGAATGGAGAAAGTGAATGAGATATATGGATGTCTGATAAATATATGGAAGGAGGGAGGGAGAGAGAAAAAAAAGGAGAGGAAAGAAGCACACAAACCCTGGCTTCAGAAGACTCTTTGAAGCAGTACAGCAATCTAGGGCTGGCCTGCAACGAATCTCGGAGGTCATCTAGTCCAATCCCTGCTCCAGCAGGAGATCCTTACAGAATCAAAGAATAGCAGGGTTAGAAAGCTCTGTGTGTTTGTGTGTGTGGTTGTCAAAACTCCCAAAAAAGGACTTCCGGTTTGTCGGCTTCGGTGACAGCAGGGATTCGCCTTCTCTGCGATCCCTGCTGTGCTAGCCGCCTTGGTGCCTCCGATCCTGATGGATTTGGAGGCTAAGGCTGCCCTGTTGGGGCAGCTGAAGAAAGGGGGGATTCGGACGGGGATGAGGGGCATCGCAACCCCCCCAGCCAGCAATAACCCCCTTCTCTCAAGACGGTGGAGCGGTGGTCTTTTATGGCCTCCACAAAGAAGCCGGCAACTGGATAAAGAATGCGCAGGAGGAAGAAGGAGTTTTTAAAAGAAAGGTTTTTCTTGGTCAAACTGGGACCTTAAGGACATATTTAACAACTGGGAAAGTAATGACTTGGAAGCTATAATGTTCCCGATTGATGTTTTCAGCTGCGAAGAAAAGTGACGAAAAGGGGAAATCACTCTCCCTCCCTTATGGAATTAACAAATGGACAAGGGAAACCAGCCTTTTGATAGAAGGTAAAACCTAAACTCCTTTGTTATAAGAGGGAAGAGAGAGGCTTGGGAAAGCAAATCTTTACTCTAAGACTTTGCTGGAGGAGATGCCTTGAAGATAAAGAGAATAGAAATTAACTCTAAGAAAGATTTAAAGCACAGATTGGACATTTCTTCTTTCCCTAATTTGACTTCACCCCTAGAAGAGAAACTGTAAAAAGAAGAAGCTTGTACTCTGCCTGGACTGTTTGATTACTGTGGGATTTTGGGACTTTTGGGAACTGTTTTAAGTTTGGAAATAATTGATTGGCTTAATAATAATAAGAGGATACAGAAAGTGAAGAAGAAACAGTTCAAAATGGCTCTATCTCTTGATGAACTAAAAAAAAATATTTAAAAATAAAGAAAGAAGGCAAAGATGTTATGGGAGAAGCCCTTTGTTTTCTAGATATGGCGCTTGTCATGTGTCAGCAAATTAAACAACAGCTGGAAGAAGCCGAGGAAGAAGAAGCCATTTTTAATGAACTAAACGGTGTGACTAAGAAAGAAAGGAGAAAGAGAGGAGTGAAAAGGAAGGACTTAAGAAATAAAAAAATGTTTATGAAAGAGAAAAAGAAGATGCAAAAACAACAGAATGCTAGAAAGCAAAAGGAAAGAGGAATGCAACAGAAAGGGGAAATCAAGAAGGCAGAGGTTTGGAGAGGAGGGGGTAAAAAGTTTAGGCGGGCTAAGAAGGAAAGGGAAAAGGGGGAAAAAGTTACAAAGGTATAAGACAAGATGGAGAAAAGGAAATTTTTTTGGGGGATAATGGGTAATATATGGGATTTTTTTTTTTAAAAAAAAGGGGGGATTCTGCAAAGTACAAATGAGTATTGTAATAGTGGTATTTGTATTATAAGTAGATAATCAGAACTTTTAAAGATCTAATAAAAGACTAAAATATCAAGGTATAACTTTAAAGGGTTTAATAATGAATGATAATAAGTTTTAATAAAATACTAAAGGGAATGTTTAAAATATTAGTTTAAATATAGAGTTTAATGGATTAATGTGTTGATTGTTATGGATTTATTATTGTAGTATTGGTTTCTGAAATAGTAGAATGTACTAAGCAGAATCTGATTGGGATTTAGGTGTTATTTTAAATTTTAATTTAAGGGAATGATAGAAAAGCATCATACTCCGATTAGTGATTCCAGGGGAAACTATTCTTTCTTAAATTGGAAATGAGACAGATGTAAATGGAGAAATGGACAAAAGATATAAAAATATTTTTCTTTAAAGCAAGATTAAATATATAAAAAAGAATTAAGATGAGGCAAAAGTGGAGAGGAGTTATATAATAGATATAGAATGGTAAATAAGATGGGTAATGGTATATAAGAAGAGCATGAATTCAATTGAAGTCCATACAAAAAGAGGTAATCTGTGGCCAAATTACTTTCTAGAAGAAAGTTTTATGTTTTTATGTCTATGTCTTATGTGTGTGTGTTTAATTAAGAATTAAATAAAACTCCAAAAAAAGGACAAGTAGCTCTGGGGAGATCAGTCATAAATTAGAACACTTGCCAAGCAACCAGCCATTAAGCGAGGACCAATTGTATTTGGTTTGCCAGTCACATGGCCACCTGGCTAAGCCCACTCAGTCACATGGCCACCAAGCCACGCCCATCTGCTCACGTGACCACCAAGCTATGTCCACAAATTCAAGCCATGCCCACAGAACCAGTAGTAAAAAAAATTTGAATCCCACCAGTGAGTTCACAGCCTGCTATGCGGCATCTCTTATCACGACTCAGGGATTCTGTTGTGGTTGAGCAATGATAGGCTAGACCAGGGCATGGGTGCAACAAATACTTTATTGAGTCAATAAAGGACTGAACGTGCTAACCAAGCCTGGAACTGGCTCGCAGCGATCAGCGGCTGACCGAACCCCGCAGCCTGCTTTTATAGCCGGCTGCTGGGGAAAGCCAGCCAATGAGGGACAGCAAACGCCCCCGCAGCGTGAGCGGACCTGGGTGGGAACTCCGGCAAGTTCCAGGGACATAACACCCCTTCCCCCCAGATGCGAACACGCATAGTAATTTAAATACACTGGTGGCCTGTGCTGGCGCCCTGAGTGGCGCAACTCGGGTGAGTTGACAAGTGACCCAGAGTCTGAAGTGGTTGGTTGGACCGGTGGGGAATTGTGAGCTTGCACAGCGGTCTGCGCTGGTCTGGGAGTCGTACAGCTGGCCGGTGAAGATGTGCCCTCGTCTGCTGGTTCCGGCGGATCACCCATCAGACAGTCTCGGTCTATGTCCTGACTCCCTGGCTCCGCTGGTGGTGGTGAAGGATCTCTGGGACTGGTGTTGATGAGGGTTTGGTGCGGTAACTGAGTGCTGACCTGTGCCCAGGACTCTGTGTTGGCGAGGGTGCCCTGACGCCTTCGTAGCTGGTCCAGGTGCCTTTTCCAGATGCGGCCGTCCTCCAGCTGGACCCGGTATGACCTGGGACCGGTGATGGCTACGATCTCTCATGGGATCCACAGTGGGTCTCCAGCGTAGTTCCTTGCGAAAACACGTTCCTGCAAGACAAAATCTCTAACACCCGACAATGAAGCGAGAGGGGAGTCAGGGCAGTAATGAGGGTGAAGCCTGTCCAACGCCGTTCTTAGGCGTCTACCCATCAGGAGTTCAGCAGGGGATTTATTAGTGACTGTGCACGGGGTTGAGTGTTGGCTCAGCAAGAAACGGGAGAGTCTGTGGTGCCAGTCTTCCTTGCTGAACCTGGCTAATGCTTCCTTTGTGGTCCTAACGGCTCTTTCTGCCAATCCGTTGCTGGCAGGGTGAAAGGGAGCCGTGAAGATGTGACGGATGCCCAGGTTTGCGGCGAAACGACTGAATTCTGCTGAGGCAAACTGGGGGCCATTGTCGGAAACTATAGAGTCTGGTAGCCCATGTGTTATGAATAGGCGGGTCAACACCTTGGTGACTGTTTGTGTGGTGGTCGTGGATAGTTGGGCCACATCGATCCACTTAGAGTATGAATCCATGACCACCAAGAATGTTTTGCCGTGAATTTGGCCCGCTAAGTCAATGTGAATCCTGGACCAAGGTGCGTTGGCGCTTTCCCACTTTGTAGGGGTGGTGACTGGAGGGGATGGTCTGGATTCTTGGCAGGGTTGGCAAGAGCTTACCCATCTGACGATGTCGTCGTCGAGGCCTGGCCACTAGACGTAGCTTCGCGCCAACGCCTTCATCCGGACGATGCCAGGGTGACCCTCGTGTAATGCCTCCAAAACTCGAGTGCGAAGTGAGGTCGGAACGACCACTCTGGTGCCCCACAGCAGGCAGCCCTGCAAACTAGATAACTCCTGTTGGCGGGTCTTAAAAGGTGTGAATTCGGTTGCGAGGTTAGTGCCCGGCCACCCCCTCCTCACCCAGTCCAGTACCTGGGCGACCGTTTTGTCTGACTTGGATTTGGTGGCGATGTCGAGGGCAGTGATGGGAAGGTCGAGCTGAGTGACCTCGAAGATAGCGTGGACCGGGGCAGGATCCTCAGCTGGAGTAGGCAGGGGGCAGCGGCTGAGAGCATCTGCGTGGCTTAATGTTTTTCCTGGACAGTGTATGAGTTTATACGAGTATGCTGCCAGGAATAGGGTCCACCTAGTCATTCTGGGAGACAACACTTGGGGAGTCTGTTTGTCGCCGGCTAGGAGACCCAGGAGAGGCTTATGATCCGTGACTAGCTCGAAGGTGTGGCCAAAAAGGAATTCATGAAATTTCTTTACAGCTGCCACTGCAGCTAAAGCCTCTTTGTCGATCTGACTATAGTTGCGCTCTGTGGATGAGAGTGTTCTGGAAAAGAAGGCGATTGGTGCCTCGGAGCCATTGGGTAGTCTGTGGCTTAAAACAGCTCCAATCCCAAAAGGGGATGCGTCAGCTGCCAGTACTAATGGAAGGTGTGGGTCAAATTGAATAAGGACTGCATCTGAAGTGAGCAGTGACTTGACTGCGCGAAAAGCGGTGTCTTCCTTGTGTCCCCAGTGCCAAGGTGATTTTTTATCCAAAAGCCTATGCAGGGGCTCTGCTACTGATGCTTTGTGGGGTAGGAATGATGCATAAAAGTTCAATAATCCCAAAAAGGCTTGTAGCTCTGCTTTGGTGGTTGGTGTGGGTGCCTCATGGATTGCCTTAACCTTGGACTCCAGGGGGTGAATGCCTGAGGCGTCAATTTTATAACCCAGAAAGTCCACCTGTCTAGTGGCAATGGCACATTTCTCCCTTTTTAATTTGAGGCCATGCTGTCTGAACCTATCTAACACTGCTCTAACTCTCTGGAAGAGTTGGGGCCTGTCCCTGGCCGAGACCAAAATGTCGTCGAAGTAGGGTACTACGCCAGGGAGGCCCTGCAGTATCCGCTCCATGAGGGATTGGAAAATGCCCAGGGCAACACTCACGCCAAATTGGAGATGCTTGCACCGGAAAGCACCCCTGTGGGTGACAATAGTTTGGAGTTCGGCTGTTTGATTGTCAACAGGGAACTGTTGATACGCTTGTGACATGTCCAATTTGGCAAAAATGTTGCCGGGTTCAAAAGTGTGCAATAAATGTTGAATGACCGGGACTGGGTAAGCGCTAACTTGTAAAAAACGGTTAATTGTGGTTTTATAGTCTGAACAAATTCTCAGACTGCCGTCTTTATTAAGGGGTGTGACGATTGGCGTCTCCCATTTGGCAAAGTCTGTTGGCTCAATGACCCCTTGCTTTAATAGCTTATCCAGATCCGCATCCAGTTTAGGCCGAATGGCGAATGGGACTCTATGAGGCTTCAACCGGATCGGGACTGCTTGGGGGTCGACTGAGAATGAGATGGGGGTACCGTTATAGCACCCCAGCTCATTGCTGAATACGTCTGAGTAGTCAGCGAATAAGGAGTCAGTGTCAGAAGCTGAGACAGCATGGACTCCTGTTAAGCCTAGGCCGAGGTGGGGGAACCAATCAAGCCCCAAGAGGGTAGGGAGGTTGCCGTTAACTACCACTAGAGGCAGGTGGCCTTTGAAAGCTTTAAAATTAACAAGGAACTTGCCTTTACCAAGTACAGGGATGTCCTTCCCCTGGTAGTCCCTCAAGGTGAGCTGGCACTTCTGGAGCTGGTTTCTGGATAGTCTGGGCTGTAGTTTCTTGAGGGTGTTCCAAGAGATAATTGAGAGCGCTGACCCCGTGTCAACCTCCATACGACAAGGTTTACCTTCTAATAAAACGGAGAGTGAGATTTTACTAATGGCATGGCAAGTGTGCTTAGCATAGTAGCGAGTGCGACAGTTTAGTACTTGCCTTTGGAGTCCAGAATGTGAAAAGGAAGGGGCCTTTTGTGCTGAGTTGTGAGCGGCTTGGCAAACTCTGGCGATGTGCCCCTTTTTGTGGCAATTGTTGCAGCTGGCTCCCTTGAATTTGCAGGTGGCCCTCGGATGAGATCCACCACAAGATAGGCACAGGGTGATGTGTTTGGGTGGACTGTTGTTTTCTTGCTTGGCTCCTACCTGCGGGTGTCTGGCGTGAGCGAGGCGGTGGATGTCAGCCGAATCGCTGGGATCCTCTTCGTTGACCACCTCTTCTGAATGGATGGTGGCGGCAATTTGCTTGGGAACAGGACCTTGGATCTCGGTGGCCGATTGTGTTGCCAATTCTGCTGCCAAGGCTTCCTCGACGGCTTGGGCAAGGTTGAGGTCCTTCCTGGCAAGTAGACGTCTTTGGAGGTGGTGGTCCTTGACTCCGCAGACGAGCTGATCGAGGAGCATGTCATCCAGGTAGCTCCCGAACCCACAGTGGAGCGCTGCAGTCCTCAAAGCAGCCATGTACTGGTTGATGGTTTCTTTTTCCGCTTGCTTCCTCATTCGGAAGGTGAACCGCCTGGCGATCTGTGAAGGTCTAGGAGAATAATGGTTAGTGAGGATTTCTAACAGTTCTGTCCAGGGAACGTTTTTTAACTCACGTGGAGCCACGAGTGCTGTGGCGGTATCAAAAACGATGGCTCCGCAGTAGCTCAGGAAAAATTATTTTTTTCGGTGCTCCCCCGCATCAGCCAGTCCTATGGCATCGATATAGTGATTAAAACGATTCTTGTATGACTCCCACTTCTCCTCATCAGGCTTGAACGACGGGAAGGCTGGGTTGGAGTTCATGTTGAGAATCTAGTGGCTAAACTGTTGTGGAATCTCTCTGGGACAACAAGGAAAGCTCTTGTGCCTTTGGCAGGCAAGTGATTTCAGCTCTGGAGAGGCTCCACAAACCTCTCTCTCTCTCTGGGTTTACAACGTGGCTTGGCTGCAACGGCTGTTGGCAGCGTTTTGAATTTCGTGCCTGCGTAGGCGTCAGTGACTTCAAAAAAAACACAGCACCGCGCTGTATTCCTGAAAAGAAATTCAAACGACAGCCGTTTGAATTTCGCGCCCTTGTTTTGAGCGGCTGCAGCTCGCAGCGCTACACTTTCCTCTGTAGCTTGCTACCCAAGCGGCTACAGACGCTTCTCACTTTCGCTTGTCTGCTGACCGAGCTCTCCAACTGCGCGGCTGCGGATCAGCGGGTTAGTGATTCAGCTGTTGCGGTTTGCCTCTGGTAGCCATCCCATCCTCGTCGCCAGTGTTGTGGTTGATCAATGATAGGCTAGACCAGGGCATGGGTGCAACAAATACTTTATTGAGTCAATAAAGGACTGAACGTGCTAACCAAGCCTGGAACTGGCTCGCAGCGATCAGCGGCTGACCGAACCCCGCAGCCTGCTTTTATAGCCGGCTGCTGGGGAAAGCCAGCCAATGAGGGACAGCAAACGCCCCCGCAGCGTGAGCGGACCTGGGTGGGAACTCCGGCAAGTTCCAGGGACATAACAGATTCTCTTTGTGACGCCTCTCCTAATAAAATATCCAGGAAATACGGAACTCTTTTATGTGCAACTGCAGTTATCAGATCAGTAGGAAGGAGTATTTATTTATTTAGGACATTTATATTGCCACATATTCGCACATGACTCAGCATTAGGCAGACTCTAACTGCCCATTGACTGTTTATTTTTATTTTTCTCCATTATTATTATTATTAATTGTAATGCTGGTCTCTGACTGTACTAAAAGTCGACTGGATGAAGGAGGAAGCTATGTTGGGGACATTTGCCATCTTGAATTATTTGTAAATAAATACATGTTTATGAAAACAATCTCAAAATCGTACTTGACTGCAACCTGAAACTGAGTCTTGAGAGAAGGCAAGGAGGAGATTATGAGAGCAGCTTCTCCAACTTACAAAATCTCTCAGTTGGACAAGGGAGGATTCAAGACTCTTCCAATGACTGAAAGAGATGTTGGGAGTTAAAACCCTTCTCATTCCTAGGAAAATAAAATATTTTAGGATATACTAAAAAGACACAATACATTTCCCTAAAAAGAAAAGTAGAATCTCAGAGAGCCTGAAACTCAGCCCCCCCTCCATTGCTAATGGACCATTAGTCTGGCCTAGGCCACTCTATTTTACATAACAAAGATCTACCCCAGGTAAAGCTCAAAAGGAATTGCCCAAATCCTTTTCATTTCATCACCATCCAGGCAGGCTCAACCAAGCCTGGGACTCAGGACAAGCTAAAGAGTTGCCACTGCATGGCCCCATTGGAGCCTGACAACCAATCAGAATACAAGCTCCAATTCAAATCCCAACGGAGGGCATAAAACAGTTGCACTCTCAGCATCTCAGCCCTTCTTTCCTCAACCAAGGCATGTGCTCCTGTCCACCATTAAACCATCTTCCAAGCAGTCACCATGTTTCCAGCATCTTTCTTCCCCACTTGGACCTGAACCCAGAAGGAGATTCCTTCCAACAGAGACTAGAGAGAAACTCCAGATCTGCTCCCTGTTATTCCGGAGCATCAGACAGGAGCAATTAGATTGTGCAAATCTCTTGAACTTTTGCAGCACAAGAAGGTTGAGATGTTCCCCTCCTTCTCCTTTAGGTTCCTTCTCCAAAGGATCTCAGATGAATGGATCCCTATCGGGAACCCCCCCATACCTGCCATGGCTGCAGCCTCGGAGCCCCCAACCTCTTTTCTCCCTCCTTCCTTCCCCTCCTCGATCTGGAGGAATAGGCGGCATTCATAGCCTGTGACAGAGTCTGAATGAAGCTGTAGTGATGACCATCATTTATGATCCGTTTCCTGTTCCTTTTTTTCTGGGTCTCCAGTGGGGCTTTCTGGGTGCATCTTCTGCGGCCTTTGACAGAAAAGACGTGCTTGGAAAGGGAACAGCGGAAATAATGATCTTGAAACTAATCTTCCACAAAGAAATAAGGTTCAAAGGAAGCATCTTTTGGCCTTTTTTTTGACAGATAACCAAAGTTCCAAATACTATGGATGTATTTGAGACGTATGTCCTTCTTTATCATATACCCTGCAAAATTTGTGAGGATCCAGACTTTCCCTTCAATGGGTCCTGGCAAATGAATAAATGTTTCATGGAAAGCAGAAATTCTGTTCCAGATGGAAAAAAATTCCATAAAGTGAACAAAGACATTGACTTGTCTCCACTTAGAGAGGGCCTCCCTGAGGGATGCTGTTTGTCCAGTTGTTGTGAATCATTGTGATATAACCACACAAATTCCATTCCTGACAAGCATCGGAGGGAAAGTCCTCATGAAATTCTCTCCATTCTCTGTGTCTGAAACAAAGAGGCCAATCAGGGTCCATCTGAAATGGAGGAGCAGCTGGAGGATTGCTGGGTACTGGAATCCTTCTTTGGGGAGCATCTGGTAGAAAAAGGGGAATCTCCTTTTATCACTCAGAGCCTCTGAATTCCAGTAGTGATCTGAAAAAGTAATGAAGAATGCTGTGTTATAATGTGGTCTAGATCAACTCCAAAATATTAGTTATTGACAAACCCAATTTTGTTCTGATGAACATATCAGAACAGTTTGTTCCTTAGTCACGGTTTAAATATTTAAGACAGTTAAATATTTAACAAGATTGTCTATAAAAATGGAACGCAAAATCATATTAAATAAAAAGCAATTAAAATGCAATGTAAATTTCTGTGTCACCCATACAATTCCAACTATTAGATTCAAATTAGCAGATGTCAGAAACAATGTTTGGATCTAAAATATAGGGCAGTTTTATATGCTATTTCTGAGTACTGAAACCTCTTTCTCAGCTTCTATATCCCAAATTCTTTTTTTTTTCAATAAAATTTTATTAACTTTCAAAAAGAATACACAAACAAAACGTAAGACATAAGAACATAAAACATCTTTTCTAACAGCTACTTAACAAAACAAATAAGACATCTCATCTAAGTACAATATAGTTCTAAATTATCACATTTCCACACACAACTTAATATGCATCTTATATATTCAACTTCATATCTTATTACTGTTTTCCACCTTCTTACTGTTTCTTCCTTTATTTCTATTCAATTTTATTCATTAAACTTATACTTTCATATATTTCATATTACTATATTTCATATTGTTACTATTTCATATGTTCTTATCCAACATTAATCCTCAATAGACAAATGTAGACTAACAAACACATAAGATAAAAAATATAAAACTTCTTTTTAGAAAGCGGCTTAACCCTGGGTTATAACTTTTGGTACAGACGTAAATTAAATTCATGCTCAGCTTATACACTATTTCATATCTTATTTAAAATTCTACATTTTACATATATCTTCTCCCCTCTTTTCACTCTCTTAATTCTACTTTATTTATTTAATCTCAATTTAAATCATTACACTTGTATCTTTTGTCCATTCTTTTTCAATTATCCATCCTCTTAAACACAAACTTTTTCCTGTAATGACTGGTTGAAGTATGACACCTTTCTATTTCCCCCCCAAATTCAACACTTAAAATTAAACATTATTTCTATTCTGATTCTGCTTAGTACATTCTATATGACATTTTAAAATAAAAAACATAATAATCTTATAGTATATTAAAAATAGTGTTCTATAACAAATTAGTTAATTAAACATTAATTACACAATCCCTACAATATTCTATTAACACATCTTTCAAATACAAATACTAAAATACAATCTTGTGTACCTTTGCAGAATCTCTATTTAAATTATATTTTACCCTTTATCTCTGAAAAAAAATTGTTTATTAACATCTTGTTTAAAATCTTTATAACTTCCCTTCGCTTTGTCCCTTCTTTCCTTATCAAATCTAACCTTTTTACCCCCCCTCAATCTCCAACTTTTTAATCTCCCCTCTCTGTTTTATTCCTCTTTTCCGTTGCTTTCCATCGTTATATCGATTTTTCACCTTACTTTTCCCTTTCTTAATATTTTTTTTAGAACTTAAATTCTTGATTTTCTTCTCCTTTTTACCCTTTTTTAAAATCATATGTCCATTAAAGATGGCTTCTTCTTCATTGTCCCAGCCTTTTTCTTGTTGCATTTCCTGGTAAGCAGAAATCGCCATTTCTAAATAGCAAAAGATAGATCCAAAAGAGCCCTCTTCCTCTTCTCTTACTCTTTCAAACTGCATTTTCAATTCTTCAAAAGATACCATTGTAAAAAGAAAAGATTTTTTTTAAGCAATCCAAATGTTTTCTTAGCCTTTCAAAAGATAGCTAAAGTCCCAAAGTCATCAAGCAATCAAAGTCAGCACAATCAACACAGTCTGTTTCACTTTCTTACTTGCTCTTCCTGGGGCAGAATTCAATTAGATAGTTCCAAGACATTTTTTGGAAGTTTTATTGCGATTGAATCTCTAATCTTATAAAACTCCAAGCAGTCTCCTTCAACAAACGTTAGTATAAATCATTTACCTCTCTTCCTTCCCACTTAAAGCAAGAAGATTTGAGTTTTAAAGTATCAGTATTTAAGAATGTAATTTCCCCTTGGCTTCAATTTTTAAAGTTAGTACCTTCTGCTGCCAAAACGGGTGTTTCCGATTTCCATCTGCTGTCTCCGTGGGAAGGAAAGTGAGGAGAGAAAAAACTTTTCCCTTTACTTTCCACAGCAGTTTAACGATCCTCTGGGAAACAATATATCACTTGAAAAGCCAAAGTTCCAGGGTATTCAGATGTTAATTGTTGTCCCGGTTCAGCCAAAAGCTTTCTCTGTCTTCTCTTCCTTCAGCACACCTCCTCCACAATCTTTTCCAGATGCCAGCTTTTAGTGGCGGCCATTATGACCGCCGCTGCATCGTCTTGAGAAAAGGAGGTTAAAACTGGGTGGGGAGGGGGTCTGCGACACCCCCAAACCCCTTCCCAGATCCTCCCTATCTTCAGCTGCCTCTACAGGGCAGCCTTATCCCCGAAATCCATCTGGATCGGAGGCACCAAGATGGCGAGCACAGCAGGGATCGTGAAGAAACGCAAATCCCTGCTGTCACGGAAGCCTGGCAACCCGGAAGCCTATATCCCAAATTCTTTGTGGAACAATTTTTCAACTTCTTCTCCAGATGTACAAGAGACTAAGAGACCGCAACTCCTAACACAAATTGTCAGTTGTACAATCCAATAAGTCTTTAATTGAAATTTTGCCTATTTTGGGACTCGCTTTAATTTTAACCCAATAATTATATACCCTGAATTTATACAAAGCAGAAATGGTGTAAATTAACAATTATCTATGAGGGCAGGAGCTGAACTCCTTTTATCCATTTAACTGTAGTGTTGCCTCTCTTCTAATGACAATCGGCACCCTTAATCTCTGCCCAAGGTTAAGAGTATTTGGAATTTTGTTCTATTTCATAATCCCATATGTTGATCTTAATTGCAGCCGATTTTAAAATTGTTTGTGCCTGAAGTGAAATTTCATTTCCCATCTTTTCTACCAATATTAATTTGGGGATAAGAGCTCATTAAGAAGCAGGAAAGTGACAACTTGTGGACTAGATCATTGGGTAAATAGGAATAAGTTATATAATGGATGGAAATTTTTATTTTTATTTTCTTGTCATTCCTGTGTTATCTTACCATGTTCCTATAATACACCAAGATTCTTTACATTTTGGTGTTTCATAGTTTTTTAAATAAAGAATGGACTGTAAAGTCTGCAGCTGAGATCTCTCAATCCATATCTATCTGTGTGTGCATCCGTCCATCCATCCATCCATCCATCCATCCATCCATCCATCCATCCATCCATTCAATTTACTGATCACAGGGAAACCCTACAAAGATGGTGGTGATGCCCACAGTGTGGTGGATGGTGCAACCTGATTTCTAGCAACATGATTTCTGGAGATCTGGTTACTCTTCCTCTGTTGTTGGGATCTTCTATTGGGGGGGAGGGACCCCTCTGACATTCCCAATTTCTGGGGCCGAGACTTTCTATACCAAAAAACCTCCAAGGGGTTTGAAGGTGCTGTTGGAACTCCTTTGTTCCTGGCTTAGTTGCATCCGTTGTTCAGGGAGGATGTTTCTTCACTGGGGGGGACATTAATATGGGCTTCTTGGCCCAGAAGGGGGAACTGTGCGGGGCTGAGTATGTGGGGGAAACTGAAGGGACAGGCAGGCCCACCCTGTCAGAGAGGAGCGGAGGAAGGCCCGTATCCCAGGTCCACCGCTTGGAAGTTCTCCCCCTGAACCTCCCTCAGATTCTACTCTCAGGGCCTGCAGACCAGATCCTGGGTGGCTCTGGGTTCAAGCTGTGGCTTTTCAGGGCCAGATTGATGTGCAGTGAGACTCTCTTCTCCTCCAGGAGGTTCCCAGCCGTGTCTGATCAAAGCTGGGTGAGGCCCAGAGGGGAGGAAGCCACTCCTGAGTCAGGAATGAGCCCACCCCAACTTCTGGGTTTGTCCCAGGGAGACCCCAGAGGAGGGGAGGAGGGGGGGTCTGGTCATCCAGGGTTGGACCTGAGGAGGCTCCATGTGGACCTCTGGCTTCTCTCTAGGGGACTGTGAGGACTCCCGCCTGGTCAAGCATATTGTGTGAATGGGGTCCTCACCAGAAGAAAAGGGTACCCAACACAGGGAGTCCTTATGATTACAATTGAGCCCAACATTTCTGTCGTTAAGGGAGATATCTGCCAAGTGAGTTTTGCCCCTTTTTATGACCTTTCCTGCCACAGTCATTAAGTGAATCATTGTGGTTAATAAGTTAAGAACCCGGTTGTTAAGTGAATCTGACTTTGCTTGTCAGAAGGTCGCAAAATGGGACCACATGACTTGGGACGCAGCCATAATGGTCATAAATGTGAAACTGTGGCCAAGCACCTGAATTCTGATCTCTGCATTTGATGCTGCAAAGGTCATTAACTGTGAAAAATGGTCCCATTTCTCAATGCAGTTGTAACTTGAATCAGTCACTAAATGAATGGTTGTTTGACCATTTGACACAACCTCTGATCTTCCCAATTTCTGGGGCTGAGATTTTCTATACCAAAAAACCTCCAAGGGGTTTGAAGGTGCTGTTGGAACTCCTTTGTTCCTGGTTGAGTTGCATCCGCTTCTGAGCAAACTGGCCAAGATCTCTGGGCCGGCCTCCCCTGTGGGCTTTCAGACCACCTTTCCACTCATCTGGCTGAGGCTGAGGGGCCTCTCTGGGCCTGGCTTCCTCCTTGCCAGTCAAGCGGCCTTGTTAGGGATACACCCTAGCAGAATCTGCACGGCAGGCAGGCAGGAAGGCAAAATATGTGAGATAAACGTTTTTGTTGCTTACACTCAGTAAAACAGATACACAGTGCTAATTAAATAGTTTATTCCAGTAAGAGTTATAGCATAGTCAAACAGTCCATATATCATTCACTAGTTCAGTTCATCCGGGATTATTCAGTTGCAAATTCCAGTGTTGAAAAAGAGAGGTCATTAAACTTACAAATATCAGTCCAGTAATATATCTCCTTGCGGTAGAGATATGAAGAAGTCAAAAACTCCTCTCTTCCTTCAGCAACTCGGCACTAGGGGAAACACGCAGTTAACAAACCATCAATCCATGCAATCCAGTAATTGTCAGGGAATCGTCAGGTTCTCTTGCTCCCTCTTATGGTGGTTTCACACCGCACCCAAAATTACATGCTTTGCAGTTTTAAAGTGACACACACTTAAACTTACAATCATAGTTTATATATATATTATTTTACCCAAACTACGTTAGATAACCTATGTTATTCCTAACAGGCCTCCAACGGGCTGGATTTGGGGAGGGTTCAGCAGGGGACTTTGCTGTGAGGAGGGGTCATGGAGGGGACCTCCTCGGCCGGGGGGAGGGTCTGCAGGGAATCTTCCCCCTCCCTAGTGAGTTCAGGGAGGGAGGGGGCTGGGGAGATGGAGGCAGGAGGAGCCCCCCCAATCTGGTCTGGGCAGCTGAGATGCTGTCAGAAAGTCCACCTCTGAGGGAGGGGCCCTCCTGGGTATTGGCTGAAAGGGATGTCGTCACGCTGTGCCACCATCTGGTTTATGTGTTTTGGCCTGGCACCTTTTGGCAGTTCTCTTCCATCAACCTGGGTTAAGGGCATTGTGTGGACTCACCTAGTGGGGAGGGTCAACTCAGCCTGTCTGCACACAGGATGGGGAGCTTTTCCTAGGATCCGTTTCTGGCTCATTGGGGGTTTTCAGCAGCTGCAACACTTTTAAACTACAGCTGAGCGAACGGGGGTTGGCGGAATGTGTGAACTGGATCAGAGTTTGGCATTCAGGGAAAAACGTTGGGGCAATGGGAATGGGACAGAGAGGCAGCTTTAGGGGTGGAGGGGGGGTCAGTGATCTCCCCCAAAGTCTGGACAAACCTGGATAGAGATTTGGGTGTTCAGAGGATCAACTGGTGACTTTGATGCTCTTTCTCCTGCTTAGAGCCACAGAAATGGTTCTGGATGCTGGTTTCCAGTATTCCCAGTGAGGCCAGGACTAAGGATACTGGGGCTGCTGCTCCCCAGGGCAAAAAGGCTGGGGGCAAATTCCAAGACCGAGAAAAAAGGGAGAACATGGTTGTGACCCTCTCTGGATCGGCTTCCTCTCTCTCTCCCTCCTGCCAGGCATTGGGAGGAAGGAGGGAGGGAGGGGCTGCTTCCCAGGGGTTTTTTCCAGGTCCTCTGCGTGGATCTCTGTCCTGCTCAGATTGAGTGGGTTCCCATGTGGGCCTCCCAAAGGCCAGGAATCCAGCCCCCATTGTTCTCAGCCCCAGCCTTGTCCTGAGCAGAGGCCCCAAAGGGAGGCCCAGCGGAGGCTCTTCCCTCCTCCAGGGAGGAGCCAGGGGGCTCAGGGGTCCCAGCCAGAGAGCAGCAGCCATGGAGGAGGAGGAGGAGGAGGGGTAGGGGGAGGAGGAGGAGGTTTGAGTCCGGAGAGCCTCACTCAGGATCCAGGGGGCTTGGGCGACTCTGCCTGAGCCTGAAGGACCAGGAATGGGCCAGATTCACAGTGCGTCCCAACTTGGCTCCAGGGCGGTGCGGGGCAGCCTCAGAACCAGCTGGGATGGCTCCCAAACCAGGATCCAGGTCTTTAGGAGATATTGAGGGTCAGTCCAATTCATGGTGGCCTGTTTCACTTCTGGTGGCCAAGAAACCACATTTTCTGCATTCTGCAAGCCAGCCAATGACTGAGGGTCTCTTCAGGGGTCTCTGTTGTTTCTCAAAATTGAGGCAACGCGTGGAGAGAGGTTGGTCTGCATGAGTGTTTTTCAAACTTGAAGAGGAATGGACTTCAACTCCCAGAGTTCCCCACCCAATAATGCATGGACTTCATCATGCTGGGCAGGGAATTCTGGGAATTAAAGTCCCTTCATCTTCACTTTCCAAGTTTGGAAACTGCTGGTCTACCTTTTTCCCTGAGGTGAGGAGTTAAAGCCCTGCACCAAGACTTGGCTAACTCACAGGTTGCTCAATCTCTTTTCTTTCATTCTCTGTGTCTCCGTCCCTTCCTCTCTCCCTCTCCCTCCCAGGTAACTCCAGATCCCCCTCTGAAGACCCGGCCCTGCATGGCTTCTTCCTGACAGGAGCCTCTCCTGGAAAGACACAAAGCCCAAGTGAGGCTGGAGAAACCCCGGGGCTGCGTCCCCCCAGCATTCAACCAGGGACTCATAAACCAGGTTAGTCTCTTCCCAGAAATGGGGGCCTCCCTCAAATCCCTTCCTCTTTCCTAGCCCTCTCTATGGATCTGGGCTTTGCTTTACCCTGAGTGCCCCATGTATGAAAAAAAGTGGCAGTGGAACATGGGACTTGAGCTTCCCTCTTCCCAGGACTTGCCTGGCCTCTACATCAGAAAAAGAGGCAGGGGAACTATTTGAATTTTGGCACTAAATAGGCATAATTAAATGCTGAAGTTGAACATGTTAAAAAGAAAGAATAGCTAATAACTGGAATTAATGAAATTAATACAAATTTTAAAAGGGAAAAGAAAGGGTGGAACGTGGAAACAGAACTGAGCCCACCACTTAATGGCAAAGGGAAAATTTCAGTGACTCTTTGAAAAGTGCTTGGTCTTTTTAAAATTGGAATTTGAAAGGAAACAAAAGGAATTCCATTATAATAAAATAAAAACCCTGAAAAGTGAAATACTAGAATATTACAAGGGAAAAAAGATACATGAAGAAATTGCCCAGGGATTATTTGGTGACTATGGGAAAAAGTTGGAAAAGAAATCAACAAAAGGAAGTGGGAAATAAAGATTTATGGACACTGACTGTTGAAATTTAATATAAAGGACGCTGGTTGCAATAAACTACTAGACAATTGGATTGGTCATAAATATTAAAGAAAGGAAAATAAAAGGAGAAGTAGTGTACAAAATGGGAGAAATCTGTGTGGAAATAAAATTGGAACAACAAAATAGGAAGGAAATGATGAAAGAAAGCTTGGAGATGTACAGCATTATACTACAAAAATTAGAAATGGTAATGCAGATTAAAGAAGAACAAAGAGAAACCGAGGGGGAGGAGTGAACTAAAGAGGAAACCAGCCCTAAAGAACAAGTGGAACAACATTAAAACAAGAAAAAAAGAATTAAAGTTTAAAATGTGAGTTTTGATGTGATAATTAAAGCGGGAATTGTTTGGAAAATTAAACAAAGGAAAAGGAAACAGCAGAAGAGGGAATTTCAGAGGAGAAATCAAGAGAGGGAGGGGGGATAAAATAAATTATTGGAATAAGAAATGGAGAGAAATTATAAAGGAAAAAGGGGGAATTAAGAGAAAGGACCAGAAAATGATGGGAAGTAGAAAGCAAACGACAATGAAAAAAATTATATAGTCAGGAGAATGAGAGACAATGGATAGGAGAAGAAGAGGAAGGGGGATTCTGCAAGGTAACGTGTCGTGATATATAAGAACATAGATTTTAAAATGGAAAAGAATGGAACTGATATTTTTCTTTTAAGGATTATTTTTAAACCAGACATAGATTTAATTGAAATAGATATGGAAATGGGAATTTACTGTAGGAATATTAATTTATATTTAATAAAGCAGTGAATAAAGTTAAAATGAGATGAGAATTGTAATGGAAAGACTATTAACAGTTTCTAAAATTAATTGAATAGTTTTGAAATAGATGATTTAGAATGTAATTGAGAAAAAAAATACCATACGGAATCTGACACACACACACACACACATAAATACTTGTGTGATATGTAGTAGTTAGATTGTTATTAATGTAGAATGTGATAATTAAAAAATGACTTTACTATGGTAAAACTTTATAATGATTTAAAGGGAATAAATTGGGGGAGTGAATAAGGCAAAGGGGTGGCAAGCTCGAATTGACAATTAAAGGGGACATCTGGATTATTAGAATTAGGATGGAACCTATTGAACAATTAATGGAATAATAGTATGTGATGAAATTGCAAATGTGACAGATAAAAGTAAATATATGTAATGAATATAGAAATGAAATAAGAACCTTAGATAATACTGTAAAACAAGATATGAGAATATTTAAAGAAAAATGAAATAAATTATGATATGAATTGGAATTGGATAAGTGTAATGAATATAAGAATATTTGAGAATATTTAAAGGAAAATGGAATAAGTAATCATATGAGATGAAACTGAACACCAAAGATGAATATGTAACTATGGTCATTTTGTATTGAAATGTAAAAACCTGGAACCACGCTGTTCACCAAAAGAGATGTTCTTTTAAAATATAAATATAAAAGAATTATTACAACAAAAGAAAGGGAGGCAGGGGAACATGGGATATGGGTTTCTGCATCCCCAGGCCTCAAAGGAGGAGGTTGAAAGAGGATTTTGCATGTCTGTTTTCCATCTGCAACACGAAGCTCCTGAGCTCCCCTTCCCTCCCTCCCTTCCCCACATGGGGTGAGAGGCTGCCTTGATTCCTCCATCTCTTTTCACTTGGTTGTCTCTGGCTTCTCCCTCTCTGTGCATTTGTTTGGTTTTGGGTGTGATTTTTTTCAACTATGCAAAGTTCTGATAACTAGTTTTTCATTAAAGTTCATTTTATTCTTGGAATCTGGCCACACTATTACATCAACCCCTTTGTGAAGGTGTCACTGAGCATCTGTTTTCCAAATAAAGAAAATGTTGCTTCCATTTCACACCTGCGACATGCTCAGACATTAACTGTCTCCCGGGATTGTCTCTTTAACCAGGATGCCAACCAATGTCACACTTCTTTTTGTCTTCAGCCACAAGTGCCGTGTATTCCCTCTGGGGCCAATTTCAAGAATGAAGCTCCCAAACCTCTCCATTCCAGATGACGGATTTAATTCAATCTCTGCCCCTGTCATTATAAACCACATAGGGATTATTTCCCTTTCATTTCCCTGCAGAGAAAGGCCCAACAAACTCTGAGTGCAAGAACCAGCTGACTTATCCAGGGATCCCTCCTGAGAAGGAGAATTATGATCAAAGTTTCAGCTCTGCTCTGTGGCTGAATCCTCCCGGGAGACTCTGGGCAGAGACAGGGAGTCTGTGGCAGCTTCTCTCTTCTCCCCCTGACCCCGGATGGAAACTTTCCCTGCTGGAGAACTTGGCTTCAGGCAAAAAGTTTCACTGAACAATTTGAGAACTTTGAACTTCTCTCCTCCTTAAAGATCAGGGCTGCCTGGATCCCTTCCCAGAAAAGTTTGCTCCCCTGGGGAAAAGAAGGGCCAATGGAGCCCCCAAGAAGCCCCCTTCTCCATCTCTGCTTCCTTACAATTCAAGGGCTGAAAGTTTCTCCTCCCCCCACAAGGCCCCTCTTTACGCCCAGGAGGGTTGGGGGTCCTGGCTGTGGTTGGGCAACTCCTTTCCCCCTCTTCCCATTGGGGCCATGGCTGGGCAAACCACCTTTGGGGTCCCTGCAGAGGCAGAAGAGGGAGGCCACTGGGCAGCCCAGCTAGGTTGGTTAGCATTAAAATTGGACTGCTCAATTTGTGGTGAGTGTGTGTGTGTATGAATGCTTCATTGGCCAAGTGTGATTGGACACACAAGGAATCTGTCTTGGTGCAAATGCTCTCAGTGTCCACAAAAGAAAAGAGACATTCATCAAGCATCATCAGGTACAACACTTAATGATAATCATAGGAAACAATAAGCAATCAAATCATACTAGGAAACAGTCAAAAAATCACTAGGATACAAGCAACAAAGTTAAAATCATACAGTCACAAGTGTGTGTGTGTGTGTGTGTGAGAGAGAGAGAGAGGGAGAGGGAGAGAAGTCCAACCTCCAACGGACATTCTCCCCATCCTAGAGAGTCGAGACGGACAGTATAGATTCTATACATCCCAGGATTTCTCCCCTCCCCCCAGGGTGGAATCTTGCCAGGCGTGGGAAAATCTGCCGCTCCTTTCCCACGGGGAGGGGCATCCAGGCCCTTTTCCCGCCGGCTTCCACTCTCCTCCCACCCCCCCGCCCCCAAGGGGGGAACCCCGAAAGGCCCTTTGCTTCCCCCCCAGCAGCCTCTAGGACCCCCTCCCCCCAAAAAAGACCCAGCCCTCCCTGCGCACAAAGTCCCACCATCGCTCCAGGGGCCCCACCCGAGCAGTTCAAGGCGGGGAAAGGGGAGGAGCTCAGTCCTGGCCCCGCCTCCCCTCAGGGGGGCAGAGCAGAGCCGATTCCCATCGCGCGACCCCCCCCTTCCCCCCCCCCCCCGCGGAGAGCCCCCCCTCCTTCCCGCCCCGGGGAAGCCTCGCAGCGTCGGGCGGAGAAAGCCGGCAGCGGCAGTTTCAGAGGAAGAAGGGCGCATGCGCGAGCGAACGTTGCCCAGAGCGGCCGGAGGGAGAGACGATTCCACCTGTGAGGCTCTTTTCCAAGGAAGGCCGGAAGTAGGCATTCCTTTCCGCTCTACACCTCGTAGCTCTCTGGCCTTAACCCTTGCGCTGCGCCTCGATCAGTCAGGCATAGATGACGTGGACTACAGAAGACACTGCGCCTCCCCGCAGCCCCCCCATAAGGTCCCCGGCGCTGCCTGCACGCCAAGTCCCCCCAGCGCCCCCTCAGCAGTCTAAGGCGGAGCAAAGGGAGGGGCCAAGTCCCGGGGAGAGACAGCAAAGCAAAGCCGGATTGCCTCCTGCGACCCCCTCCCGCCCATCCTGAAGCCTCCAACCCTGGGCAGCTTCAGAGGGCGAACAGAGCATGCGCGAGAAAATGTTGCCCGCAGTGATTTATGTAGGGGGGGGGAGAATTCCACGCGCAAGGAAGCGGGTCCTCCTTTCCGCTCTAGGATGTCAGAACTCTCTGGGCTTAACCCTTGCGCTGCACTCTGGCAGGCGGAGATGAGAGAGACGAACTCTCTATCACCCACGAAGTACGACTACAGGGCCTCCCTGGGCCTTTCTCGAGGGCTGAGCTCCTCCGTGTCCCATCATCCCCTCCCCGCACCCGTCTGGTCTCAAGGCCGCCGGGATTGGGGCGCAAAGGCGCGTCCCTCTCCCGCCTCCCTCTCGCAAGGGGCGCTGCCGTGGCTGGCCGGGACCACCAGGGGGCGCCCTCCGCAGGCGGCCTGCGTGCCTCAAGAAAGGGACTGAGCATGCGCGTCTGCCTCTCTCGCTCCCCAGCCTGATGGGAAATCCCGGGGGGGGGGGGGGGGGGGGGGGGGGGGGCCCGGGCGGCCGTGGCCCCCCCCCCCCCCGCCCTTTGCCCCTAGAGATGCGCCCCCCCGCCTCCCCCGGTCCCAGAGGCTGCAAGAGGGTCTGGCAGGGAGGAGCCTCCCCAGGAAGGGGGTCCCGCCAGAGGGCAGGCTGGAGCGGGGCGGGGGGCTCGCAAGGAGGGGGGGTTCCTATCCCCTCCGAGCCCCAATCGCAGCAAGTGCAGGAGTTTCTCTCCTTTGAGGCTTCTTTCCCACTTGATGCCAGGAACGTTTGGATGCTCTTTGGGAGGCCCGGGAAGGACTCTCGCCTTTAGGGGTCTCCCCACAAATGCCAAGCAAA